>JAECUM010095461.1:0-152985 GCA_016617855.1 Megalonaias nervosa
CAAGCCCTGTCTAGCGACTCTGGATCCAGTCCATAACACTCTGATTCTGAGTCGGAAATGTATACCAATTCCCTTCCCATGCCTGACTATAGAACAGATCCCAAGTCCGGGTTAGCAGATTCAGAAATCCCCCGAGACAGTTGGTTCCCCTGTACAGGAAACCAATTTAACCCTTGAGCGGCAGTATGGCCCCGGTCTGTCTCAGCAGGATGTTGTAATCTCCAATAGACTGCAGAGACTTCGTCTTCGGTAAATACACCGACAGAGTATGGAGGATACCGACCCTTGGTCGGGTGGCGTATCCTCGAGTAATACAGTCTCCACCTACCCCAGCACCCAGAAGGTCTAGCAGTCAGTAAACCACCGAACAGGTATGGGGAATGGGTGTCACCTTTAGCCGTGGTATTTGAGGACACCGACCGATTTGAGGCAATTATTGTTAACTAAAAGATACCCAACAATTTTATAGTGCACATTATGATATATGCTTCTAGTATTTCAAGCTAATTATTGTTGATATTTCTATTTTATTTCAGCTTGATGAAGAAAGGCAACATTCTCCTGTTATATGTATTATATAGCTAGCATAATATAGTATAATAATCATATTTTATATTTCAGGTGATTTTATTTAACGAAATGGAGATTGCATGTTTATGTAATATATTGTTGTGTAGCAATCTGCTTGACACATTTATACAGTACACCGGTCCTGCATTATTGGAATTTCTAACTGTTTTCTAACACAGACTTGGTAGTGCAGGTAAAGTCAGACTTATTAATCGTTCATTCAGTGGGCTGTACCACATGTATACATGTACATATAGACTTGTGCGGTGAAGTGAGGTGTTATTGTCAGGAGTTGTGATTTTAGTTTGATTTTATTGTTAGAATTTGATAAATGTCGGGACGCTATTTAACCCAGCTCGGGAGTATGTAAACCAGTGTTTGTTATTTTTATTGTTTGTATGCGTTTAGTATTTTGGTGTTGCATATCGTTACAGTGATGTCCAATGTCCATATACATGTTGTTTTGTTGTACGTACGGCGAGTGAGTAGTGTGTGAGTTGATTGTATTGCACGTGTCCAATATGCACCCGCCATAAGTTACTGAATACTCTGTAAATGGTATTGAAGAAAAGAATCATTGCACAACAGAATACCACACGGCGCTGTGATCGTTTTGTAATAATTCCGCGCATTATAATTGTCTGTTTCTGATAGATTGGTTTACTTTTAATTATCATATGTCTATGTTGTAGGTCTTATAGTGATTCTTTTTCTTTGTCATCACCACGTCTGATTAAATCCCAAGAACCCGCGGAAGCGTGATTTTGTTATTACTCCCATATACCCTCCATAGGTATTACATAACCAGTCTAGTAAATCGGGTATAAATAGTTGATACAGCTTGTGTAGATGTTGTACACATAAAATAGAAGGAAAGATTTATTTGAAAGATCTTAAGACGTGCTGGGAACACATTAATTAGAAATAACCAGCTCTTAAACAGAATGGTGTTGACAGAGCATGCAATCCCTCAGATCTACAGAAGCACACTTGTTCACACAGATCCAGAACATTATCTGTTTTCTTTTTCCATACAAACATTGCAACGGAAAGAATATGAGTAAAATCGGTGCCCAGTATTCAACAATATATAAAGACTATCGATAAATAGTGAGATATGTTTTGGAAGACTGTACAGCTTTGCAATCGCAGCTGGAATAGTTGCAAAGAAATTTTAATAATAAAAGTTATCATAATTATCAAGAAAACCCAAAGTAATGAACAAATGTCACACAAAATTAGATAACAGCTAACAGTAATATCATATCGAATTGTGAAAGGAAAACAATATAACCTATAAAAATGGAGAACAACTAAGGAAAATATTTGTTAATGAAGCAACAATAACAGAATATATATTTATCACTAACGTAAGTGATCAGAAAGAATATATTGTTCGAGAAGTGCTTAATAATAACGGTGTGGTTTAATAATTAGAGAAAAGGATAAAACGACTGAGAAAATGATTTAATTGATGTAATACGAGGGATGCATTTGAATGTGAAATAAAGATAAATGGTTTTGCGTTTTGTGGTAGAATTGATACAAATAAAACTGAAGTGAAAACTTAATGCATTTAAGGGTCAGCTGAAAACGGAAACTGGAAAACAAGATAAAAGAAATTGTATGTAACGTCGGGAAGTCAGTGTAACTTAAAAACACTAGCTCAGAGCGAGCTATATTATAAAAGTCTCAACAAAGACGCTCAAAATCACAGTTACTGAAGTGGACAATTAGTTATCTGAACAATAAAGAGGGGTTGGGGTGTGTGTGGTTGGATACATTTGTAAATATTTCGTTTATTCTCATCGAATATGAATGAGAGTGCATGTGACTGGGAGATAACTCGTCAAAGTCTTGTGGGGTCTTAATAGTAATTTCCCATGCAGTCCCTGTCGAGAAATAGGGAGAACTGGTAACCTTTAATCAGCAATTTATAATAGATCAGTGCAAATATGGGTGACGGGTAAGTGCTGTAGTATATTGGCTGAAAAAGATAACTTGCTCACTTTTTAACCATAACGACCTTGTTATGTTACGTTACTGCTTAATACATCTGAAACAGTATTTTTCAGCTTCCTGAAAGTTCAAGACTCTACAGTACTGCAGACCTAATATGGATATTCATTTTGGGTGCAGTTCGTGTTTCTTGCACATCATTTCTATACACGTATTTTCCATTAATATTAGTTGCATTTAAGAGAAAAGAATTGCGAATGTTTATAACTATGTACTTTTATTGTTAAAAATGAAAAAGAAGTCAGATTTTAAAATTGCTGCAAGATGCAATGAAATAATAAAATTCAGAAGCATACATATCGAGTCATCTTGTTGTTGGTTTAACGACAATTTTCAGCACCCGACATGTTCTGTTTGATGGAGGAAAACCCCGGGAAGAGCCACCGATCACGGGAAGGTATTGGCAAACTTTCTCACATATCCACATTTGCCGAGCTTGAGAGTGAGACACGAACTTGACCGCTCCAGTGGCTTAAGTGGTTTGAGCGCTGCCTCGGATGCGGGAGGTCGCGGGTTCGAACCCCGGCCGAGTGGTACCAAAAGCAGCTGCCTCGTTTGGCGCTCAGCATTAAGAGATTAATGCTAGGACAGGTCGGCCTGATGTCAGGATAATGTGACTGGGTGGGAGATGATGCAACATGATGCCCCAGTGCTAGATATCACTATCAACCTGCTACGCTGCAGACATTGTAGCAATATGACTTGTAGAATTGTTAAAGCTATGTTACAAAACATAAAACACACAGAGACTCTAACCCATACAGAGGTGCGATGCTTGTGGTCTGTAACGGCAAGCACATTAGACCAATTGGACCTTAAAATAATAGTTTGTATAAATAAGTATAATAGTGCATAAAATCATGAGAAGACATTTATAGTGTTTAAGACTGGTACAAATAGAAAAGAACAGCTCTCATCATTTAGATGAATACATGGGTGACTGACGCGAACTTAATCTTGAATAAAAAACAATAACCTGAAGGAAAAGGTCCTACAGAATGACAAAATCACCTTAGATTACTCATATGACCTGTTCTGATATTGAACCATGTGAAAGACAGGGTTTGGTGTCAGACCGTGTCATTGGAGTAATCTAAGGCAATTTTGTAATTTGTATCCTTTTTCTCCTTCAGGTTATTGCTTTTTTCCTAACATCAAGCTTGTGTTAGCTATCATTGGATTAATACCATCCTTTTCAAAGTACCTTGGTTTCTGCCATTGATGTATCTAATACTTAATTGTATATGCTAGCCAACATGTAGGCTGTTATACAGCAAGAGAAGTATTTACAAAGTTAATCACATTTAAAATACCATACTAGGTGAAAAAGATGAATGGAAATTCCAGTTACAAAACAACCAGGTTACAAAACAGACATTTGTCTTCATCTTCATTACTGTTGGAGATCATAGGGAGGTGTAAGTCTCAGGACTAAATAACATAATCATAGGAGAATATGTATGTACAGTTAAAATAATAAATAACAAAATAAAAAATGTTCAGTTATCTTTGGCTGTTCTAATGGGAGAATTCTGTTTTAAAGTAATACTGGTAGTTCATCTTCTTTCTTCAGTATCACAAGACTGTATGCTCGATTCAGTCTTAGTCAGTTGTAAAAAATCTTTCAATGAAATTTTAGTTTTATAGTTTTTGACCAGCTTCAAGGTTTTTGTTATAGGATTATACATAATGTTGATCTAATTTAAATCTACTGTCATTTATTGCAAGTTGTTTATGTTGGGGGAGAGCTGGAAGATGTATCAGATTTCAGTTCAAAGTTTGGAATGAGCTCTCCAGGAAGGCTATATTTTTTTTGTCCTAGGTTAATAATACAAGTAGGGCATCCTTTAGGAGTTTCCTGTTTGAAGGGGCATTAACAGTATGATGTCAGTGCTTCATTACTTGCAAGGTAATATCATTGATCAAGAGAAAATGTCCAAGTTTACCTTTGCCATACATGTGAAACCTATCAGTAAGGAGGGTTTTCATTCCAAGATGACAGGTGTCTGCTGTCCTTCCCATCACTCACTGAAATCTTATATGTATGCAAAATTATTATTGACAGATGTAACTTTCTTCCATTTCTTTCATACCTTGCTTCAGGTGTAGTATATATATGGTAATACTGCCTGTGATCATGTGACAACAGGTTTAAGAAGGGTAAGACAAATTTCAAGCAGTATAAAACATTTAACATGTCCTTGATTGTGTCAGCATAGTTGGTTGGCTATGGTGTTTGAAGTTTGTTGACATGGATTATACTCTGTGTGATCAGAAGTAATTCTGAATTGGATGAAAGACATTAATTATGGTGCTTTGGTGCTTAAGTAGTCAAGATTGATTAAAGTCTACACTGTGTGATTAAATGTAATTCAGATAGGATCAGAGATGTTAATTGAATATATTTGTATTACTAGAGAGTTCAAATAGTATAAAACTGGGTCAGTTTGGTTTCATTTGTTTTCAAGTTTATCAAGATGGCAAAGCATGTATTATCTCCCATTGCCAAAATTCCAAAATCTAAGCAATAAAGTAACACAAGAAATTTGATAATGGATGGAAACAGGAATTTCAGCGGTTGCAATCAGTGCATTTTGCACTTTATATGAAGCTGATTTTAAAGTTTGCTGTGGTGGCAAGAATGACATTGCATGTTAAGCAGAAACCCAATCTCGTGAAAGCTTATTGAATGTGGCAACAAAAATCCCATCACTGAAATCCATGTTCATGGATTCTGCATCAATATGTGGATAAGATAAGTGCCGAGACACTGTTTGCCAACTTTATAGCCAGACATAATCTTCCATTCATGGTAGCAGATCGTTTTTCTGATCTAGTCCAAATATTGTTCCCTGCCTTATAAATCACACAAAGGTTCTCATACAAATAGATGAAACTCTGGGTCCTCGTTGGGATAAAAAAAGGTAGAAGACATGTGCCACAATGAAAATTAGCCATTCTCATTGAAAATCCTTCCTCTTCTGAAGTCATAACTCCTGACCAGATTTTGCAAATCTCCTGATTTTTCCTGTGCTGGCCTCTGTTATGTCAAATGTATGCTTTGTATTAGCTGAGTTTTTAAGTTCATTTTGCCAAGCTTTGTTTAGACGTTTTCACATGATTGATAATCAGTCAGTTCAGCTCATTCATATGCTTCTATTTAGTTTGCCAAATAGTTCACTTCCCCATATTTCACAGTTATAATATATGACTGACCAAATAGTGGATCAAACATTTTATTAGAGACTGTAGTATAGGGTTGATTACATGCAAAAGCATGGTATATATGGAAAGAACTTTAAGACACTTTTTTTAAACACTTCTACCTTTGTATTAACAAAGTTACCTCATGCTTTAATTGTACAGCCTTTGTACCACTCTGATGGCCTTAGTGGTTAGAGTATCTGCCTAGGATGCATTAGATCGCGGGTTTGAATCCGGGCCATGTCATGCAAGAGACTTATAAAAATGGTTCTAACAGCTGCCTTGCTTGTTGCTCAGCATTAAGAGGTTAGTGTTAAGACTGGTTGGCCTGGTGTCAGGATAATGTGACTGGGTGGGACATGATGTTACATGTCTGCAGCATGATGCCCCAGTGCTAGACATCACTATAAACTGCCACACTGCTGACATCATGGCTGTAAATAGTAGTTCATACATGATACATCAGATGACAGTGATTCCATGAAAGTTGTTTGGGTCTATTTTTAGGAACCTTTTTTGTGTAGTGGGGGAATAATACAAAAAACCCAAACTTCTGGAGACATTCCATTTATAAAAACCTTAACTGTAGAGTTTTGTGATAACAACACTTCATGATTTTAGCATCTCATTAGTTATTAGGTCTTCTGAGCATGACTTGTTATTTTGTAACTTGTTGATAGCTTTTTGTACTTCAGTAGTTTGACTGGGTTGATCCAGTTCAGCGATAGAATAGTGCTCAGGTGTTTTTCTCTGTCATAAGGTTCAAAAATAAGTTAGTCGGAGATACATTCTTGGTAATCAGACATATTTTTGGAACTTAATTCTCCAAAAATGTGTTTTCATTTCTTTAAACGTATCATTAGGAATATTGTCGTTGTTACATTAAGGTTATTGTGTTGATGGCTATCCAAAATGTGTTTGGGTCACAGTCAGGTAGCATTGTAGATGTACAAATTTAAATATAATTCCTCTCCAAGTGGTTCATCCATCTTCTTACCCAACCTGATGGATGTGTGGAAAAAATACTTACTCCTGAAGTGAGGTTCATTTGGGTATTTTGCCAAAGTGAATCCCTGTTTTTAAGATCCTTCAAGTTGCTGTTCAGAGGAAGTATTTGATTCAGGTTGTACGGAATTTCTCTTAGTACTGAATAACATGTAATACAATGTTGTTAGTTGCTAAGCAAAACTGGCCATATTAAGTTTTGTGCTGAATGGGTAGCCTTCCTAGTTACCCCTGTTATAATGTTATTTAATTGCTCAGCAAGGAGAATAATTGTATTTAATTGCTCATCAAGTATGTTAATATTCATTCGTGTGTTGCAGAAGTAGCTCTCTTATCTTATCTACCCCAAGTATAATGAGTAGTAAGAGAAATAGGGGTTTCTGGCTCAAAGACCCTATTTCATACTAGGGACCAGGTGATAGCCAGTGATAAAACAGTTATTTTTACATTTGGAGGTTTCTGTCATTGATTTTGGCTCAAAGACCCTATTTCATACTAGGGACCAGGTGATAGCCAGTGATAGAACATTTATTTTCACATTCCGAGGCTTCTGGCTCGGAGACCCCATTTTAGACTAGGGGCTAGGTTATGACCAATGATAGAACAGTTATTTTTACATTTTGAGGTTTCTGTCATTGATTAGGTTTCTGGCTGAAGGAGCACTGTCAGGTTGTTGGCATATTCTTAAGTTTTTTTGGTTGGATTATTTTCCTTGATTATATCAAGGAGTTTAGATAAAATTTCATACCCTATCAGTGCCGTATTTTTTGTCATGACTATTTTCATACCTGCTAACTCTCATCGGTAAAATATCTGTTAACATACTGTCAATAATACGAAACTTGCATATTAAATCGTCCATATCATATTTTACACCTCGTAAATAAGATCGTATTTGATCAAGTAATTTTTTATAAGTGATAATTGCTATCTTACAAGCATTTTTTTCGTCTCAAGCCTGGGTTCAATCTTCTTACATGCTGTTTAAAGAGAGACACCGACAGCAGATATTATTAACAGAAAAGGATTTAAATGATGCTCCACTTGAGATTATACCAGAGCTAGTCATTAACAATGGCAAATATGATATTACTCGAAGTATTCTGCTGTAGTATTTATAATATTGTTTCACACACCAATGGTTTTTATGATAAAATTTGTAATATTGCATTAGTGAGTCAATATCCTGTTTTGGAATTTCTTCTGAAATATGATTGAAATCAATGATTTGTTTTTTCATTATACAATATTTGTTTACAGTTTTATACAATATTAAAAACTCTAGCACCAACAATCGAATCGAGAAACTCACGAAATTTATTATTTTTAGGATCAGCTATAAAATCTCTGTATTTGTCATAAACATCTGACGAAGTATCATCATATCGTTTATGTGTTAGTACCTCATTTTTCTTTAACCAAGCATATGAATAAAAAATATTTCCTACTTCACTCTCATATAGATCTGTTCTATTTACCAAATTACTATAATTGCTTTCTGTTTCATCAATATACCCTAATACTAAACTGATCTAACATGAAATTTTTGAGGACAAGATGTCTGATAATTGCATATGCGACCACGAAATTTGCTAGCATTAGTTTTTGAAGCGCTTCTTTTTTTAAAATAAATTCACACCTGAAAGTAAAATGGGAGTAAATTTAAAAGAAAGAATATTCGACTCGATAATGTTGTGTATGGTTCTGTGAATATTTTCTCAATTTCATTGTAATAATTTTGTAATGATAATTGTCTTGAGCGCTGGATTGACGGAAATGGAATATCGTCTGCTTCACCTATGTCGTAATAAGAATCAGACTTTTCTTCCAACTTTGTTTGTCTGACTTTATCAAAAAACAACATTCGCTCCTGATCACTAAGATAACAAATTTCATTGTCAAAATATTTGATTATGTTTAGAGACCTGTCAACAATAATTGGATCAAATTCTGGTCTTTTTTACATATCATTGGCAAAATTGCGTTTGCATACACTTTAATAATGAACTCCGTGTCTGGTGCCATAGTAAGTTTTAATTAGGGTTTCTTTGTCGTGGTAGTACATGCCGAGATACTTAAAAATTTCTCGTTTTAAAAAACTATTATATAACTTCCTATTTCTTATTCCTATTATTCTAGATTCTGATAGTTTGTCGAGACGATCATGGTTATCATTCATTTGCTTTTCCACCCGCACTACTCGTGCTTGTAATAAACTTGATTGCAGTAGTAAGGCATAGCTGCCAACTGTCCCGTTTTTTTCCGTATTTGTCCCGTATTTTGGACCTGAATACGGGTGTACGTTTTTTTTGCAAAAAATACGTTTCTTTATATTAAAAAAATAATAAAAAATGTCCTTCCTTTCCTTCAGTTTAGAACGGGCACTCGGTTTCATTCGGATAGAAATGTATCGCATGTATATAGGAATACAGTTCTACAATATGATTGGTTCATTCGAAATCGAGGCTACCATGCCTGTCTTTATCCGCCATATTGGATTTCGCAAACAATTACCGCTACCACTGTGTCTCATCTTCGTAATATTCAACTTCTAATCATGTTGAATAGGAAATCAGAATATTGAGAATTTTCGCCAGAAAAGACAAGAAAACAGAACTGAAAGGACAATTGTGCTGTCTTGTTTAGATTTGTGAAATCATCTAATAAAGGAGAAGACTTTACGTTTTGGAAATTGTGTAATGTGATTTCGCTATTGGGCATGGAGGTGCACATGAAATACAAGAGCACGAAAAAGCTAATAAACATCAGCTTGCTGCTTCATCATAGACAACTCAGTCTGAACTTGGATGTATATAAATACCAGAGAGAACCTTGATGTAATTCGATCGAAATTCGGTTATTAAATTTCTTTTACAAATGAACCTTCCTCTTTCAGTTACTAGTGTTGCTGGCAATTTATTTTGCACGCATTTTCCAGACAGTAAAATCACAAAGGATTACTTGTATGCTAGAATGAAAACAGTTAAATAAGAAAATCACACAGAATTGAGATTATCAATGAAAGTTGGTACATTGGAATCGATAATAATTGAACAAAATAAGGTGTGGAAAGGCTCCTATAAACAGCATGTGTCTGAGTGTGTTGCACTCTTGCACCTTCTAAATGGGCACCCGAATGGAACAGGGTGCCCGTCCAGAAGGTGCAAGTGTGCAACTCATGCATCTTTGACATTAAATAATTATGTAAGGCACTGTCCTACCTTACTGATGGTTGTATATGTTGCAAGTAGTTACATATGCATTAAAATTTTTAAAAATCAGCATTTGGTCCTGAAAATCAGTATTTCTGTCATAAGCAATCAGTATTTTTGTACTTGGAGGTTGGCAGCTATGACTAGGATGTGTATTGCCATTATATATATATATATATATATATATATATATATATATATATATATATATATATATATATATCGGATAGATTGCACCCACCACCTTGCCTGTTAGCATCAACTCCTATCTCCTACTCCATCTCGACTATGCATCTATGCATACATAACCAAAAATGGTGTGAGTAGTAGAGGAAATGAAGACTTCTACCCCCAGGACCTCTACCCACCTCCAAGCAAATACAAATTACCATCTCGGAGACCCACCAATCCCTATCCCAACAAGACTTTCAGTTTTTAGCTAGGAGATTTCTAGCCAAGGACCTCTACCCCCTTCAAACAAATTCGAATTACGCGTAGGATTTATTCGCTGGAGTAAGAAGGTAAGTGAAACATTATTTCTAAAGTTTAGACCTCATCGCCAATTATCAATGTTTCAACCGTTGATATTAGAAATATTTCATCATCACGATAATAGAGACAGAATTTTACTTTGCTGCTCACACAGCGTCGACATTCCAACAAATCCTTTATTTGCGGCTTGTTAAGAGGATGTTGTTTTTTTTCGATAAAATATACTTTTTCGATGGTAAGTTTAGCATATATTTGTTGACTTATCGGATCATGAAAGTTTTTAAATCCTGCTGATAACTTCTGGCTCAGTTGTTCAAGGTAATTAAAATACTCGCTGTCACCAGATCTGATAAGCGAAAGTTTTAGCTTGTCACCGGCAATGTTATTGCTGCTGAAACATATACCTGATATTTCATTATTAATTTCAACTGTCAACTGTTTGCCGTCTATCATTAGATATTTGATCTTGCTATTGTAGCTATTTGTCACTGTCAAATTTTCAAACATTATTTTTATTGTTCACACAAAATTTCATACCTAGTCATCGAATATAATATCGAGTATAGATCTATCATCAAAACAATACCCAAATGCAAATGTATCTACTCCATTTTCGCAATAACGTTTGCCATCAAAATTACTCAATCCGCGTTTGATAATGACATCTGTTTCGAGTTTATGATGATTTGTTCGAATAGCCATTGCTCTTATAAAACTAATGCCGCCGTCAAGTGCGTACTTGTAATCATCAAATTTCATAAACTTTTTAACAAAATCGCGAGGCAGACCTTTTGCTTTCTTCGTTATTTTATTATTGTCTAGCAGTACGGCATACATTTTACTGCGCAATCCAATAAAGTATTTGATGATGCTCGAGTTCATTTCATCCTTGAACTTACCAATAACCTTTTTATTTATGTCATCATGAAATTTACTGTCACGAGGGTAATCGGAAAGATCAAACAGATGTCGATTATCGTATATATCCTGATGGACGTCCTCACATTCAATTTCATACACGAGCGAGTCGGTATCAGTAAACAATAGTCTACTTGACGGCCACTGATTTTTAACAAAATTGTAATGAAAATCGTACATGAGCCACTTCGATAAATCTAAAATAGAAGCTCCAACGTAAATTGGCTTGTTTAGTTTTAGATTTATTTTTCGTCACTGTACTGCGACAAGATTTTCATTAAAAATTTTCATACTGACAAAATCATCGTCTGACACAAGTTTATTTCGGCGGTCGATATCATTAACTAGCTCGATATTTACTCGTTTTCTAATATTTTCCATCGTCTTACCAAAAACGGAGTTGTTCATAAGCTTAAAGAAGTTCTTTTCAAAATCGGTTTTCGCTACAGCTCTTCTCGAAGTGTTTAAGTTAATATAACCTTTCATCCAAGGTGACTGATTAAATTTTAAAACTCTGTGAACTTTCCTCAACACAAGCCCGGCGTCTATTGCTTGTTTTAAAACTCTGTAATGCAAAACATAATTTCGCTTATCGAGTAAATTTGGTACTAGTTTTTTTTTACCATAGAATTTTGTCTTGGTGATGTTATCGCTTGTTGTTCTTGAGATAACATACTATAATCTATTACCATTGATTCCGTACAGAAAGGATAATCATTGTGTAAATTGTGTAGCAAAGTTGGATAATCGAGATCAACTTCAACGAAATACGAAATATCGTCGGGTATCTTTTTTTTCTGTCTCCGATAGAAATTGTTCAGTCGTAATCCAACGAAATCCACCAAAGGGCATTGGTTCGGCCATGGAATAACCGTACAAATTATTACAATCTAGATAAATTATATACTTCGAAGGAAGCTTAGGATTGTAATCTTTCAGGTATTTGTTGTTTGCTTCAGAATATTTCTTTGTTATGACGCTAATACCGCCTCTGATACCTTTTTCGATAAAATTGAACATATCGTCAGTCAGTAATTCTAACTTTACTAAACTTTAACAGAGCATCTCAAATATAAGCCAGGGGAAGAGTAATACCAGCAAGGATCAAGTCCGTAATTGTTATAGCTCACTTTTCGAAAACTTTCAAATACGTCCGCCAGCAATAACACGTCAGTTTTCAGATACAAATCATGATAATCGCCAAACGTCTTGCAATCAAATTCTTTCCAAGTATCTTGTGCGTACTTATACTCGCTATCAGTTATGTTTTCATTTTTTTAGTTGCGAATAAAATTTGTTTTTATCAGGTAAAGAAATTTCATCAAATTTACTCCAATCGTCGAGATACTCGTACGGAAATACTCCTTTTTTAGTCAATAGATTAAATTTATCTCCAAAACAGTCTCGTAGGTTATCAAACTCGCTACAACCTTTCACTAGCTCATCCAATGATGCTGCCATAAACTGTAGGCTGTCAATAAAACGCAACTTATCTAAAGTAACTGACATATATTTTTCAAAATTATTTGGAATACACTTGATTACGTTATCGAGTTTTAAACGAGATTTTATTTCAGGATTACCAAAAGCTTCTACGATAATGTGACTATCATATCCTCTGAAATTGTGAAGAACAACTGGAATAAAATCTGGAGCGTGAAATTTTAAATTACACTTATCATGAGCCGCTCCACGATATTGCCCGGTCAAATGACAATGGTCACCTACTTTTTTATTATCAGGCGAGTCAAAAGCTTTTTCACAAATATGACAAAATTCCGCTTGTTTGTGATCAGATTCTTGTTGAGATGTCAGTTTTATCATTGGAGTTATTCTTTTTAAGTGATTAAATATATCATCAACTTCGCTAATTAACTGCTTGAGAAGTCAAACAGCTGGATTTTTACCACGATATAATTTGATTGGTTTGGATAAGCTCGAATCAGCACAGCAAACTATTTTGTACGCCACTCCGCATGGAACATGATATTGAGTTTTTCTTGTACTCGATTGGCTAGGATTATTTTCTACGCCAAGTACAGGCTGAAGTAAGCATTCGAAATCAGCGTATATAACGAAAGAAATTTTTAGTTTATGATTATTATTGACAAACTGTAATAAACTATTTTCTTTGGACGGCATTGTTATTCGTGGTACGTCACTACAGTAATGCAAATGCTTTTGTAATGTTTCAGTGTCAGAGCAACCGTGCAAGCAGCGATAACTGAAGAACGTTTTATTGTTTTGTTTACTATACTATCTGCCAACTAGTCCATTAAAGTTTTTAATCCAAACGTAATGATTTTTATAAAACAGCAAGTTTATTGTCGATTGTGAAGCTTTTTCTGAAATATATCTCGGATAGACGTTTTCTTTTTCATCTAGTCCGAAAACATTTATTGAAACATTATTTTGCTTTTCAAACTTTGGTATTTGATTTTCTGCAACTGGAAAGTCGATGCCATTAAAATTTAGTTTTGATACGTGACTAAAATACTTGTCAACGCGATCAGCATTTTGTTCTGCTGGAAATAGCGCAGAAAGAATAGCCCACTGAAAACATCTGTTATCAACGTTCTTTACGTTTATACAGCATTTTTTATTTTTATTTTTTGTGGTAGGTCAGTATACGAACTACCGCGTAATACGTTATATTTTATTGTGTGAAATAAAATTTCAGTAATAATTTCAAACTTCCAACCCGAACCCGATTCGGTAAATTCTTCTATCTTTTTCCGAATTTCCTGGTGTATTTCATCAGCTAGTGATGAAAGATTAGTCCCAAGCAAAACACGCCTTCATTTTGCGTTAATGTAAGGGTCTGCAATTTCCTTGTCTGACCCAAGTAGCTTTGAAAATATAACGTGATATTGCACTAATATTCTCAGACCCTTATGTTTTTCAAGTTCACGTTTTACAGTTGGCTATAGCAAATGATAGAGATTTGTTGCAGTGAAATTTACCAGTACGATTTGTTTATCGAACCGAGAACTGTTGTCAAATCCTGTAAAAGCAGTCGCTATTTTTTCAGGTTCTCCCATAAGGCTCTTTTTGGCTATATCACGTAATTTCAGCATTGCAATATATAGTGTAATATTATCTCTCTAATTGTTTGTTCGATCGATAACTCACCGCACGCCAGTTGAAAAATCAATTAGAGCCATAAAATCCTTGTAGTATAATGACAGAAATTTTGAGATATATGAGACTGACAACGGAAGAGCAAGAAGCATATCATGTTCATCCGAAGTATAACTTATATGCTGGAAATGCATTAGGTTCGGTTATTTATATAAAATCTAAAAAATCTATTGGTAGACCAACTCCGGCTGGTATGATAATTTCAGTGAAAGGTGATGATACAGATATGACTGAAATGTTTAGAAAAGATTTTGTTTATACTTTGTTTTGCGATGATATCCCAGCTGGACAAAGAGTCTATAGAGTCAATAATTCGATTAGCGATGACAATATTGAAAATTTAGCTTTACAAGATGAGTATCAGCCACATCCAGTATTTAATCTATACGAAGCTAATGATCGCGGGATAATTCGACATATAAGAACAAAAAATGTTATTGGTTTTATGCAAAACAGCGGCTATTTGAATGTAATGGTACGTAAAACTAAAACTGACCATGTTTGTTATCTATCACATCGTTTTGTGTACGAAACATTTAATGGTGTTATTTCAAATAATTTAGTTACCGATCATATTAACAGCATTAAATCCGACAATCGTCTAGAAAATTTAGATTTAGTCACACAAGAAGAAAATACTAAACGTGGTATAGGTGATGGTAATAATTTTAAAAATCCTAAAAGACCAATTGTTTCTAGAAATTTAGAAACTGGAGAAAAAAAGAAAATTAAATCAATATCAGCTGCCGCAAAATATCATGAAATTAATTCTCGTGCAGTAAATTTGTAGCTGACGGTAAAACTAAATCAACAACGTCAACATCCACTTTTGATAGATTTAGTTTCAAATATGACGATCAGTGATGTTTCTTAGCTCGGTCTTAGTAAGACAGCTGTGGGCAAACATCAAAACATCATCGCGATCAAATTTTAATGTTATAAAAGCATTATCATTAAGTTTATTTTTTTCTGCTGCTGTTAGTAATATTCTATCATTTTCGCCCTGCATTACAATAACGTCAACAGAATAAGCATTATAACCTGACAAACATTTTCTAACTGCCTCAGCCAGTTCCCTATAATTTAATATATTACCTTTTTGTTGATATTTTACTTCGCTGGTCATTATTATTATAAATTAGATTAAAGTATATTATAATATGGATTTAATGAAACGACTTGCTGATATATACGCGGAAGATACAATCGCAAGTGATACAATCACTAACGACAAAGTCGCAGACAATATTACAATCACTAACGATATAATAGACAAATTTTCTAGCTATAGCGAAGATGATATTTTATTTAATAATGACGATGAAGATGACAACATCAACGCCGTTGCTGACAGAAAAAAATACAGCAGACCGACAACTAGACGATATAATGTTAAATATCACATTGCTAAAAAAATAATAAAATTTAATTTTACTGTTGCCGAACAACAAATATTTTGGCAGCTTATCAAACCTTTTTTAAATCTAAAAATAACTGGCCAGCAAAGGAGCATAAAATACGATTTTATTTTTGCTAAAATATTCAATTTGATGCCAGTTGATAATGAAAAAAAAATACATTTAATTTCGTTATGTAAAACTATCAGATGTAAATCCGTACTTGTGAAATACGAACAAATTTATAATAACATTATTGGATCGACTTAGTTGGTATCCAGCTATTAAATTTATCGCTGTATCCTCTCCATTTAACTAAACTTTTGTTGCCGCGTTTTCGGATAACTTTTTCAATAACAAATACGTCTTGGGAAGTTTTCTGAAGTTCCTGCTCGTAAAAACTACCAGTTATAGGTTCACCTAATAAATCTTTTAACGAGTATGTTACAGGTATTGTTAAAAGTACTTTATCAACGACAAATACTTCTTCGCTCCAGTTTGGAGTAAATCCTTTTTCAAATGTTTTTTTCGTCAGAGAAATTCTAACTTTATCACCAACTTTAAATTTATGTCTGCGGTACATGTTTTCGTTTGCTAATATTGGATTTTTAATTGCGTCATTTGGCGACATTTTGGTGGTTCGGTGTTTCGTGTTATTATATTCGTCAACAATGTTTTGAATTGTCAATATATTTTTGTATTTTTAGCTGTCAATACTTATGAATTTTTTCGTTTAGCGTGCGATTAAATCGCTCGACGACAACGCTTTTACCTTCGTTTCCTGTAACATACTTTTTGATATTATTTTGTTCCAAAAACTGCTCGAACTTTTTATTGAAAAATTCTGCTCCGTGATCGGTCCAGATTCTATTTGGTTTTCTTTCTGTAGTTGTTATTATTTTGTTTTAGCTAATCAGTTATTGACGTTCCTGTCTTGTCTGAAACTGGAACACTAAAAGCATATTTACTAAAAACATCTATGACATTAAAAAGATATTTCTTATTATCGTTAAATTCGGCTAGATTTGACACATCAACTAAATCTATTGCCCAGATATCGTCAACGGCATTTGCGACAACTTTACGTCGCGTAATCTTTTTTTTTTTTTAGGTTTGTGTAATTCAGCTGCAAGATCATCATACAATTCTTCACCGAGTCAAAATTTATATTTTGCTCCAATAAAACCCTGCACTAACTTTCTATCAAATCGTTCTCGCATATTTATCGGTTTCATATCACGAAGTTTGTCTAGCATTACTTTATCAAAACCAGCCTTATCTTGCTCGTTGTCCCTGTAGCAAATATCATGGCGCATTGCTATTGCATCAACTTGATTGTAAGGTTCTTGTCCTGGCAGCGGATTATCATTTTCATCAAGTTGTTTATCAAGAGGATTATAAGGTCCAGTATATTTATGGCCTGGCAATGTCCAACCGCCTTTTGGTTTCGGCAATTTGCCAATTACTTTATGCATGTCTATACCTGTTCCTATTATTTCTCTGTTGTTACAACGTTGACAGTATGTGATAATTTTATTTTGCTCAAGACAGAGATCTCTGTCAGAATCACACTTGCATTTCATTCTATATTTTCAGTCGTCTACTAAAATAATCTTGTCAGGGCAACCAGCTCCCAACGATTTCTCAAAAACATACTTTTTCTTTTTCCGCACACTGCGCAAAGACTTTTCAGCATCGTCCTGTTGTTCTTTGTTTTTTCTGTTGTTTCATTAATATTTTCTGTTTTAGTTTTACATTTGAGACAGTATGTTGACATTATATATTTGTAATTTAGATAAAATTACTAGTAAGCTTTAGATAGATTTACAAAAATTAATTGCAATCTCATCATTAGCTTGAGAAGGATGCTTGTCAAACTGTAAAATAAATTTTAAAAAATTAAATTTAGGCTGAGACATTTGTTCAATGAATATTATACAATAATATCCACAGGCAGAAGTTCCAACAGGTTGAAGTTGATTGGACGAATAATATATTATTTTATATTTTTTGTTTATATATTTTTTTATTGCGTCGCTTGGAGGAAGTCCAAACGAGTCAAAATAATTGTTATCATAAACTGCTACCCAATGTGTACCAGATCCGTCGTTGAAATCTTGTATATTTATCACACACGAACCCAGCGATTTTATCGCCGCAAGTTCATCTTTGGAATAAACTCCGTGGAATCCGGGAACCGATCCTAACTTATCAAGTATATCAAAGTTACTTAACGGGGTGGCCGTGTTCCCGGCAATATTAGTCCTCATCCTTCTATTCCCAGCAGATTTGGCAATATACTTCCCGCTAACCCCGCTAAAAGTAAAGGAAGAATCTTCCTTGTTTTGTTCGAGGACGCTTTGTTTTCCTTTTCTTCGACGATTTTGTTTTTCGTTGTGGCATTATGTTTATCAATCACATAAAATTAAACTGAAAGTTTGTTTATACCATGACCTTTAACTGGTTTTTTCGTTGCGCCAGATATTGCTCCAGACGCTGCTGCTAGTCCTAATGTACCTAACACCGGCAAAATGTTAGGTAATAACGTTCTGGCTATTACTGATAATGCCGGACGAAAGAAACCACCTTGTTTTGCCATCACTGTTATTTGTGCGGCACTTAAATTTAAAACAAAAGGTTTGCCGCGATCGTACCTGTTTACTTGTGTTTTGGTTAACATTAATTTTGTTAAAATACCCTTGGAAATGTCAGGGTTAATTTTTAATGACACCTGCCTCTGCTTTGCAACAGCAGCTGCTAATTTTTTAAGTTGACCATCTGTCAAATATATTTCTTTTATAATATATTTTGTCATCTTATATTAAAGTTACAGATTAAACTCAAAGTTTGTTCAAACTTGCAAAATTACTAGTAATTTTTAAACTTGCACTGTCATTTTGCCGCCAACAGAATCAATCGTAATAAATCTGATCACTAACGCGTACACGTACAACTGTGCCGCTGGAACTACTCCGAGTGTCCAAGTAATTTCAATATCAGCTGTCGAATCAACTGCTCGCTCGCTATGTTTACTAACATCAAAATAAAATATCGGATAAAGTGTATGAAACTCCTCTGCCGATATCTGAGATCCATCTCCGACATCCTGATATTTTTGCACTGCGTCGAGCAGATACATGTAAGGTCGAGTAATATTTTTATTAGCGTCATCTGCAAAATAACATTCTATCGCTCGTTCTGGATATTGCTTCAAATTTAGTCTAGCATATATTCATCTAACATCAGCGTTATCAAATATCGCATTATTTTGTTGTTGGTTACCACGTCGCGCTTGCTGTTGAAATAGAACAAATAATTGCCTCGGCAGTTGTTCGCTTGATGTTGTTGTAACTCGCCATGTGTAGTCGGTAGTATTCGGAACTGCTGTTTGATATATTTTATGTTGCTGAAAATAAATTCTGTTTGTATGTTTATCGAGTATACTGTTTAAATCTGACATTTTATCGATTGACGGAGTTATTCGTGGCATCCATAGCGCAAGTTTGTTTATGATAAATTGTACATCAGCTCCGCCTGACCTAAACAGGCAGTAGTTTTGTTCTGCTCGATCTAAAATAAGTGTATGTTTAACTCCACGAAATACTTTGTTGTAATCGCGACAAAAGCCAAATATTGTACTTAATGGCAGCATCATTGTAATTTGACGTGATCCTTCTGCAAGTTCTTTTCTTCTAGCAAAACCTTCATTGTAACGTGGATTTTTTACGCTGATTGTGTTATTGATTAAATCTAGCATTGCAACGCCGTCCGCACCTGCAGCTGGTGGTGCTATACCAAGATTATTACAAGCTGCAGTAAGTGAGACTCTTGTAGCGTCTGCGTTAGCGGCTTCAGCTGGTGCGGCTATACCTAGTGCGGCTGCATTAACAATAAGAAAAGTTCTTACAATTACAACATCTGCAGCGGCATCAGCTCCGTGTAATAAAACACCTTTCAAGAAAAGTTCGGTCGATTCAGCTGAACCACGTCCAGTATCTTTAAACCACATCATGTTCGTTGCAGTTGATCTTGAATAATCATCAGAAAACGAAATAATATATAAGATAGTACTTGCAACTTGCAGGTGACTTGAAATATCCTCAACAGTTCGATTGGCCAGTTGATATCGAGCACTTTTGAATAAGCACCAGCCATTATTTATAAGAGCTACTTCTGTTCCAGCTGCAATAGCAACAGGTGGATTGGCCACTGTCATAATCTGACCGCGAACTTCTAACATTGCCTTATGTGGCAGTAGAAATACATCTTCGTCTCGAGTATTAAATGTTCTAATACCAGCTTTATTTGGTTCATTAGAATTTTCATGGAGATACTCAACATACTCAAATTCTGTTACAGTGTCATCGATGTCATAAGTTTCTGCTAAATCGAGATAATTTTTAACAGACATTTTTTATTTATTAGGTTATACAAAATTGTCACTGCGGCGCTGTTACTTTAGATATTGATTTTTGTATAATCTGCTCGCCCTTTGGTGATAAAAGTTTTTTTGTTGTTGTTATCATAGCACGTTGAGTTTCTTTTGTTGGAGCGATTTCTGATATAACTTGTTTTATCTCAGATGTGGATGGTGTGCCTTTTATTTTATCAGCTATTGTTTGTCCCACCGCAGATCCAGCAGCAGATGCGGTTCCAGTTGCAAAAGCTTCACCTGCGTCAAGTGCAATTGGTGTAACTTTACGCGCGATTCCCGGAGCATTTTCAATAACTTTAGTAAATATATTTCCAAAAAATCCTCCAACTATTTTTCTTCGATTAAATTTTTTTTCTCTGTTTCATTATATCAAGGGGTTGTATAAAACTACGCAACGCGTAAGTGTAAATAATAAGTAACAACCTCGTTATTCAGATCCAGCTGTCGTCCAGATTGATCTGTCAACTGCATATTTATTGTTATTTGATTTTCAACATTTAGTGGATAATAAATAACTTGCCGTGGACTAATTTGCATGAGCGAGCCCGGTGGAACTTCAGGCGAGAAACTATATATTGTTTGTCCTTTACTACCTTGGGCTGAGTAAGATCCAGAAGCAATAGAGCAATTTATTAATGTTGTGTTTACGTCAGTTATATTTACCGGCAGTTCACCGTCAAATGTTATAGTTTGTTCTGTGGTTGATCCATATTGCTTGTGAGTAAATCCAATCAGCGATGCTATACTTGTTGATGATGAAAAATCTATTATCTAATTATTTTTTAATATTATTCTAGCGCGTAATGTGTTATGGTTTGGTGTTGCTCAAAATTGTCTGAAACTCCTCCATTTTTCGTTTTATCGTATCGTCTTATTTAAAATCAGTTACGTTGTAGGCTCCTTGCGGAATTTTAACTGATTTCCACGTAGGTCTTGGAGCTGGAGTTAAAGTAAAATCAAATTTATCGTTTACACCAGTTTTTACGTTAGCCATGGAATGCCAACACGTACATGAAATTAGTCCAATTTCATACTGTTTTTCAGTATCAAGTTGTATTGGCGGAATATAATTTACTGAAAAATTTGCACTGTCTTTCGCAGCTGTACTAGAGTCTAGTAATAATGTTGACATTGTTATTTATTATATTTTTACAAAATTAAGTCGCGGTGTAAAGTTTCGTATTCGTCAGATGTTAATAAATTTTCTGATCATAGATGATCTAATATATCAATAATTTCATTTTCAATTTCAACACTAATATTACCAGCTTCTTTTGATGACATCAACAGCATTAATCTGCCTATCATTTCAGCAGTTGATGTAAATATTTTTACACCGGTTCCAGTTTTTTCTTTTACAGCTGTCTTTAACTTTTTATCAAGTTCATCATAATTATCAACCAACCGACTTAATTCAGTTTGTCTTTCAATAGGATCTTTTATGTCCTTTGAGACAACTTTATCAGCTTTCATACGTATTTCATCTATTTCTTTTGCCTCACTACTCAAACCACTAGCTTGATGACTACGATATCTGTTATTTTTTATATCACGAATAGCTTTGATATAAAGATCAGCGATAATCCAGTGTCGGTATTGTCTGATACTGTCGCGGTAGCTTTCATTTTCCAGTTTTACATCGTCTAAATGTTTCTTACTTTCTTCTTTTATTTTTTCTAACCTACTAATATTTTCTTCAGTGTTGTAATCAGTTTTTTTAATATCTCGTACTCTCACATTTTTAAAATCGTATTCTTCGTTAAACGATTCATACTCGTAATTTCTTATTTCGTCATTTATACTCTCTAGAGCACCTTTAAAATTTTGCTTTTCTTGGATATCTATTCCATGTTCTTTTCTAAATGCTTCTTTTCTAGCTTTTTCTTTCTCGTACATCTCCTCCAGCATTATTTGACCTTTACTTTTTGGTATTTCAATTTTTTTCGTCATCTCGTCTAACATTCTTCCAATCGGACCAACTGATACTCTTTCTGATAATCTTCGTTCAAATTCTAGTGGATTATTCAAGAGCCGAATTAGTTCAGCTTGTCTAGCAGCAGGATCAGCAATATCTCTTACTAGGTCTCTAGGCAATCTTAATCTGTCTTCATCTTATTTTCTAATAATTTTTACAGCAGATGCTTCTTGTTGTTCTTTAACTAGCCCAAGTAAACCTTTTTCCAGTAATTTTTTAGATTCCTCTTCTGATAGTGGTTTAGTTTCAGGTTGTTTTCCAAGTAGTGCTTCAGTAACTGGTTTGAGAATTGTGGCTGTTGCTTCTGCAGCAGTTACTTGTCCACGTCGTGCTTGCTGTACTTTTTGCTTAAATGCTGCTTGAGATTGAGCAAGTTTTTTTTTAGATCTTCTATATGTTTTCTGTACTTTGCTCGTTTATCCATAATTGTTATATGTAAATTTTATAAAATTTTAAGAAGTGAAAAACACCTTACTGCAGATAACTGTCAATACAACAGCGAAACATTTTAGTTGGATCATGTGTAAGTTTATCAAATAAGAAAAAGTTATACTTATCTTTTGTAGCTTTATGATATAATTCAATAAATTTATCTTTTGTTACGTCACCACATTGCTCGTTTGCAATATTTCTAATGTCAACATTGTCCCGTCCCAGAAATAATATAAAACAACCAGTATTTCGCCGAATACATCTGTCAACACTATAAAAACCTTGAGCTAAATAAACAGAATTGCATTTTTTATTTCGAGACAGTGAAAAATACGATCTTATTTTGTTCATTTCTACATTGTTTAGCGGAATATCGTCAATAACTACTATCTTATGTTCATCTGAGTCGAGTTGATTAACTGGAACAAGATCTTCTGGTTGTTTGATAATAAAAAAAATCTTCGCCAGCCTCAAGATCATCACGAAGTTTATTATTATATTTGCTTAGTAACTAGTACTTATCTTGCTGCGGGTTAATTGTATAAATATAAACTCGATCGTAATTAAAATTATCACCAAGAAGTAAATTCATAAGCAAATTTGTTTTTCCCGATCCAGTTCGCCCAACAATAAGATAATGACAATCTGGAAGTTTGTTGTTATGTTTATGTTTCACCAACCGCTCTGTATCAAAATTTAATATCGACGATTTTGCCATTGTTTGTTATATAATTTTATGTTATTTTAAACTGACTAATGTTGACAATTTTATGTAGGACAATAAATAATGAGTTACTATACAAAATTTGGAACATTAGCAGACAATTCAACGTCAAAAACTGAAAGTACAACAATAACAGACAGCAAAATTGATTTATCAGGTTACCTGAAAAAATCCGGTGACACAATGACAGGAAACCTATCTATGTCAAATCAACGAGTACTAGGTTTAGAAACTTCATATCCACCAATAAATGTTAATAACACACAAGCTGTCAGTTATGCACAACTAAAATCTGTTGATGACAAAAAGTTGTCGTTGACAGGAGGAACTTTAAGCGGTAATTTAGATATGTCAGAAAAAAAATTAATAAATTTGGAGACCAGGTATCCACCAGCAAACTTAAATTATACACAAGCGGTAAGTTATGCACAGTTGAGGTATGTGGATGATAACAAACTTGATAAAATCGGTGGAACGGTTATAGGTAATATCAACATGTGAGGAAAAAAAATAAATAAATTTGGAGACTGCATATCCGCCAGAAAACTTGAATCAAACGCAAGCTGGAAGTTATGCGCAGCTAAAATCAGTTGACGATAATAAACTTAACAAAGCCGGCTATACAATGACAGGTAACCTGTTTATGTCAAATTCAAAAATAACTGGATTACCGACAACCTCACCACCAGCTAATGATGCTGATGCTATTAGTTATGATCAGTTGAAAGAAGAACTTGCCCCATACTTTAAAATATCTGGTGGACCAATGTCAGGCAATATAAACATGAGAAATAATAAAATAACTACGACATATGTTCCAGTTAGCCCTAATGATCTGACAAATAAAGCATATGTTGATAGTCTGTCTAGTGGTATAGAACGAACTCAAAACAATGTTGGATATATTCCAATGCTTTATAAAGCAACTGACAATCGAGTTGGGTTTGAGGTAAACGCATCGGCATATTATCTCGAAAATTATCCTTATTACGCTTTCTCTGATAGACATGAGTGGACGACCAACGGAGAAGTTGAAAATTTTTGGATTAAAATTAAATGTCCTACTACAATTGCTATTTGGCAATTTCATTTGCGAGGTCCATTAAATTCTAGTGTTGGTCGAATTTATAATTGGCGATTGGAAGGATCAAATGATGATATCGACTGGACAACGTTGTATAGCACAACAGACACTTACATTTCAACAACACAATATTTTATGATTCCGGCAGAAGACGCTGTTAACAAGTACTTATATTTTCGAGTTAATGTTTTAGCTGCTGAACATCCATTTCCAGGACTGACAGCATTTCAATTATATACACTTGATGATCAAATTTAATCTAATGCTATAAAATAAAGTCAGAACCACCAATTATAACCATTGCAAGAGAATGCTATGATAATATTGTAAACCCTACCAAAGATGTTGGAGCTGTTAATGCAGCAGCAAAATTAATCCAGAGTTTGAAAAAAAACTTAGCATCGAATCATTAAATAATCCAACATTGCCAGAAAATTTTGCTAATATTATTCGCGTAATACATATGCGAGGACCACAACTGAAAGAGCAATAGAAAACTTTGATATTATAAGTAGATACTGTCATCCTGAGGATTGTCTAGAAGAACAAAAACAAGTTGAAATTATATTTTAAAAAATATTACTCGAGCTTGATTGGTCTAACATAGATTTGATAATAAAATCAGATTTAATAAAAGCACGAGTTTATAGTGGAAGAACACTAGAAGAAAGACGAATAAACGAAAATCATAGTCGTCTTGACAAACTAGTGGAAAATAAAAAAATGAGAATGAAAAAAAACAAAAAGTTATATGATAGTTTTTCAGAACGAGGTATATTTAAACATCTCGGTATGTACTACCATGACAAAGAAACCTTAGTTAAAATCGTTACTATGACGTCAGACGCGGAGTCAACTATTAAAGTGTACGCAAACGCAATTTTGCCAATGATACGTAAAAAAGACTCAGAATTTGATCTGATTATTGTTAACAAGTCTCTAAAGATAATCAAAACTTTAGACGATGAAATTAGTAATTTTAATGATGATGAGCAAGAAAAGTTTTTTGATGAAGTCGATCAAACAAAGTTGGAAATAAAGTCTGATTCTTATTATGATATAAGTGAAGAAGACGATGTTCCATTCCCATGAATCCAGTACTCTAGACAATTGTCACTACGAAATTATTACAACGAAATTAAAAGAATACTCACAAAACCATATGAAAAATTAATGTTGAAAGTAGCTTTTGCTGTTGGTCTTCTCACAATTGAACTAGATCAGCTTAAGAAATTAATGCTGACAAATTTCGTAGTCGCATATGTAATTATCAGACAACATCTTGTTCTCAAAAATTACACGTTAGATCAGTTGAGTTTAGTGTTAGGGTATATTGAAGAAACAAATCGCTTACAGTAGTTTGGTGAATAAAACAGATTTATATGAGAGTGAAGTAGAAAATAGTTTTGATCCATACGCTTGGTTAAAGAAACAGTATGTACTAACAGATGAACGATATGATGATGCTTCGTCAGATGTTTATGACAAATATAGAAAGTTTATAGCTGATCCTAAAAATAATAAATTCCGCGAGTTTCTCGATTCGATTGCTGGTGCTAGAACTTTTGTCTTTGTATAAAATATTGTATAATGAAAAAACAAATCATCGATTTCAATCACATATCAGAAGAAATTCCAAAACAAGATGTTGACGCGCTAATGCAATATTACAGATATTATCATTGTTACGTATCAGCTTGTTCAAAGTAACACAAAGAAAGAGTGACTACAACAAGCTTTGTAAATTTTAACAAAAACAATTTCCCTAGAAAACACGGTGAAAAGGTAAATAGATGAAACAAGACTTACGATTTACGAAGAAGATCCAAAAATTGTCCTAAAATTGTGAAAACACATAAGTCCTGTGAAATAAACAGTTCTAATTTGATATAGTCTGAATCTCAGTTCCGTTCCAAGATGGCGGATGATGACGTCAGACGAAGGCTAACACAAAATGTCCAGAATTTTCACTGTGAATCACGATTTGTATTGTTCTGCTCCAATTTAGAAATAATTTCAACAAATGTCTTTGTCCAAATCCAGTAGTGTTGTTCTCCAGGGAAAATAATTATTTAGAAAGTAGATGAAACACAGCTACCACCACTAACAACACACATGTTGTTCCTCGTACGAATGCACAACTCTTTCCAGCACAGAAATACCTTTTTCCTTAAGGTATTAGAAACTCTGTAAGATGTTGTGATGTGACTCTCAAGTATAACTGACTACGACTATGACTATCACTATGACTGAACTTTCTTACCGATAACTAAGCATATAAAAGAAACTAATATGTCGTTTCATGTACACACGCACGAAGAACACGTGTGACTTCGCAATCCATCTGGACATTACGAAAGCCTGAACAAGTATCAGCCAATCATTTACATAGCTACTGCTGAATGGTTACTTTCGACGAATTTACTATCATGCAAAGCTCGTGCTTACACGAGTCACATTTACGTTTTAAATAAATACGATGTTTCTAACATACTATTAGACCCATGCAAACATAATCATCATAATAATAATAACTACAGTTAATGATGTAAAAATGAAATAAAAATGAAACAAAGAATTAGAAGAATTTAAATTTTAACACACATGTAATTTAACTACAGGGTCGTAACATCATAAAAAAACTTTGGTGCGTGAAAAAATGTTACAAATACTATAGCAAAATACTTAGGATAATATCACATTTACCACTGCTAATGACTAGCTCTGGTATAATTTCAAGTGGAGCATCATTAAATCCGTTTTTGTTAATAATATCAGGCGTTGGTGATTCTCTTGCAACAGCGTGTAAAAAATTGAACCTAGACTTGTGACTAAAAAAATGCCTGCAAAACGGCAAGTGTCACCTATAAAAAAAATTACTTGATCAGATACGATCTTACTTACGGGGTATAAAATATGATATGGACAATTTAATACGCGAGTTTCGTATTATTGACAGTATGTTAACAGATATTCTACCAATGAGAGTCAGCAGGTATGAAAAAGATTATCAAAAAAAAAAAAAAAATATGTTAATGATATAGTATGAAATTTTGTCTAAACTCCTTGAAATAATGTTTCACTTACCTTCTTACACCAGCGAATAAATCCTACGCGTACTTGTAGGGGTAGAGGTCCTGGGCTAGAAATCTCCTAGCTAAAATCTGGAAGTCGTTTTGGGATAGTGGTTGGTGGGTCTCCGAGATGGTAATTTATATTTGTTTGGAGGTGGCTAAAGGTCTTGGATTATATTTGAGGTAGAAATCTCCTAGCTAAAAACTGTAAGTCGTTTTGGGATAGGGATTGGAGGGTCTCCGAGATGGTAATTTATATTTGTTTGGAGGGTGGGGGAGAGGTCCTTGAGATAGAAGTCTCCATTTCCCTTACTACGATTGCATTATCAAACCTAAATTTTTGAAATCAAACTCAAGCAATATTTTTTTAAACAGGATTTCAACTTGTTTTTGTTCTTCTATACAATCATCAGGATGACAGTAACTTCTTATAATATCAAAGTTTTCTATTGCTTTTTTTAGTTGTGGTCCTCGCAAATGCATAACAAGAATAATTTTTTTTCTTCTTCTGACAATGGAGAGTTTATCATCGGAATTGAAAAATTTTTTCTGGTATTTATTACACGTGCCGCTAGTGATGCGCCTCCAACCTTTCTGGTGGGGTTAAAAATATTATCATAAAACTCTCTCGCAACAGTTATAATTGGTGGTTCTGACATTATTTTATAGCAATAGATTAAATTTGATCACAATGATCATACCTGATCATCGAGTGTGTATATTTGAAATGATGTCAGTCCTGGAAACGGATGCTCAGCAGCGAAAACATGAACTCGAAAATACAAGTACTTGTTAACAGTATTTGCAGTCGGAATTGTAAAATATGTGTTGTTGAAATATACGTGTTTTCTGTATTGTACAATGTTGTCCAGTCAATATCATCGTTTGATCCTTCCAATTGCCAATTATAAATTCGGCCAACACTAGGGCTTAATCGACGACGCAAATGAAATTGCCAAATAGCAACTGCAGTAGGACATTTAATTTTAATCCAAAAATTTTCAACTTCTCCATTGGTCGTCCATTGGTGTCTATCAAAAAAAAAGTAATAAGGATAATTTTCAGGATAATGTAATGATGCGCTTACCTCAAACCCAACTCGATTGTCAGTTGCTTTGAAAAGTGTTGGAATATATGCAACATTGTTTTCAGTTCGTTTTATACCACTAGACAGACTGTCAACGTACGCTTTATTTGTTAGATCAATAGAGTTAACTGGAACATATGTCGTAGTTATTTTGTTGCTTCTCATGTTTATATTACCTGACATTGGTCGGCCGGATTTTTTAAGTATGGGGCAAGTTCTTCTTTTAACTGACCATAACTAATAGCATCAGTATCATTAGCTGGTGGTGAGGTTTTCGGTAATCCAGTTATTTTTGAGTTATTACTCATTATCAGGTTACCTGTCATTGTGTCACCGGCTTTGTTAAGTTTGTTATCGTCAACTAATTTTAGCTGCGCATAACTTACCGCTTGCGTATTATCTGCATTTGCTGGTGGGTATGAAGTTTCCAACCCAATAATTTTCTTACCTGACATATTAATACTACCTGTAAGTATCCCACCTGTTTTGTCAAGCTTGTTGCCGTCTACATACTTCAACTGTAAATAACTTACCGCTTGAGTTTGATTTAAGTATGCTGGTGGATACCCGGTCTCTAAATTTATTATTTTTTTTCCTGTTTATCTAAGTTACCACTTAAAGTTCCTCCTGTCAACGACAACTTGTTGTCATCAACAGATTTTAGTTGTGCATAACTAACAGCTTGTGTATTAGCGACATTTATTGGCGGATACGCTGTTTCTAAACCTAATACTCGTTGATTTGACATGAACAAATTGCCTTTCATTGTGTCACCAGCTTTCCTTAAGTAGCTTGATAAATCAATACTGCCGTCTGTTATTGTTGTACTTGCAGTTGACAAATATCCTAATATTGTTCCAAATTTTGTGTAATAGCTCATTATTTGTTTATTGTTTGACAATTTTATGTCAACTTTATAATATGTCGATTTTAAATTTTGATACAGAACGGCTAATCAAACACCAACATAACAACGAACTTCCAGGTTGTTACTACCCCATCGTTGGTCGTACAGGGTCTGGTAAAACAAATCTATTATTAAATCTTTTACTCAACGACAACTTAAACTACGATCGAGTATAAATTTACACAATTAACCCACAACAGGATAAATACGAATTATTGAGCGATTATAACAGCAAACTTCGTGATCAGCTTAATGCTGGTGATGATATATTTATGATCAAACTACCAGAGGAATTAATTCCAGTAAATGAACTTGATTCGTCTGAACATAAAATAGTTGTGTTGGACGATATTCTGCTAAACAACGAGGAAATGAATAAAATAAGATCGTACTTTTCATTATCACGTAATAAAAGATGTAATTCTGTCTACCTTGCTCAAGGATTTTACAACGTTGATAGATTTATCAGGCGAAATACGGGATGTTTTATACTATTTCCCGGACTAGATAATGTTGACGTAAGAAATATTGCAAACGAGCGGTGCGGTGACGTAACAAAAGATAAATTTATTGAATTATATCATAAGGCAACCAAAGACAAATACAATTTTTTTCTTATTTGATAAACTCGCACGTGATCCAGCTAACATGTTTCGTTGTTGCATTGACACATTTCTCTAGGTAAATTTTATAGCAACATCTATAAAATAATAATGGACGAACGTCAGCATAGAATCGAATTACTAAAGAAATTTGTTACAACTCGAGCTGCTTTTAAGAAAAAAGTAGAAGAAGCTCGCCAGGGACAAGTTAAAGCAGAAGAAGCAGCTGCTAGTTTTCTTAAACCTGTTACTGAAACATTAATTGGCAAACAGCCAGAAGTATTAACAATATCTCCAGAAGAACTAAAGAAAATACAAGAAAAAGTTTTGTTAGGTTTACTCGGAGAAAAACCAAAAGAAGAAACCAGAAAAATTGTAACTGAACTTGTAAGAAACATTGCTGATCCCGCTGCACGACAAGCTGAGTTTGACAGGTTAATGAACAATCCTCTTGCGCTTCAGCAAGCGATAGCAAGAACGACAGTTGGTCAAGACGAGTTAAAAAAGTTGACAGAAAGTTTGTTAAAACAAGCTGAGGAACAAAAAATGATACAAGAAAGTATGATAAAAAAAAAATGCCTATTGAAAAAACTATAAAATTTTATAGAAAACAAACTATGTCAAAAATAAATGATTCCGAATTTTTTGAGTTTATTGAAAAATATTTGACAAATGAAAATCTAAACGATCTTGACAACATTAGAAAATGGTCAGAATATGATTACAATAGACTAAAAGAAATTTTAGGTGAAAAAATTAATGATTTTTTTTTTATAGTTGATGATTTGGTTAAACAAGCTAAAAAAAATAAAGAAATAATACCTCTGTTAGGTAGAATAAGAGACGGAATTATTGCTGAGTCTTTGTTTGAAACAGCAGATAAATACAGAACTAGAGAAAAAGATTATAGTAAAGGTTGGACTTTTAAGAGATTATTCGATCTGCATGAACGTAATCGAGATAAAAGATTACCGGAGGAAACAGAAACCACCGGATCTGGCGTTAAAGTTTTTACATCAAACGCAGATATAGTTGACAGACTATTGCTACTAATATCATCTAAAGAAGCAGGTAATGAAAGCACTGAAATTGACAACGAAATTGTTGATATACTAGATCATCTTAGAATAAAATAAAATAATGTCAGTCAAAAATTATCTCGATCTTGCCGAAAAACATGATACAGACGACATAGTGACAGAATTTGAATACATTGAATACCTGGATGAGAACTCAAACGAGCCAAATAAAGCTGGTGTCAGAACTTTTAATACACGTGACGAGGACTTGTTTCTGTTACCTCACAAGGCAGTATTAGAAATGCATGGTCATTTACAAACTGCGATATGCGGTGATATTCCAGCTGTTGCAGAAATTGCACTTGTCAATAACGGCTGGAGTTTGTTTAAAAGCGCCTTGTATCAACTAGCCAGTCAAACCGTAGAAGATATTTCAATGCATTTACCTATAGCGAGTACAATACTTAATATCGTCTCGTTCAGTGACGATTACTCGAGATCAGTGGCCACAAATATGATGTGGTTTAAGGACACCAGATTTGGGACAGCTGTTTCAAGCGAGTTCCGTACTGGTGCTGGCAATCCTGATCCAGATAACAATAATCTAATCGCCAATCCAGCTGCTAATGATGCAGCCGCAATAGGTGATTCTATAAGGTTAGCGGTCACAAGAATACGACAACAGCAATATAACGAGGGATACGCCAAACGAAAAGCATTTGCTGCAGAATCTCGCCAAATAACAATGATGCTTCCGTTAAGCACAGTATTTGGATTTTGCCGTGATTACAACAAAGTATTTCGCGGACTAAAACATACGCTTATTTTAGATCGAGCGGATCAAAACGATTGTATAATGCACGCCGATGGAGTGGCTGAAGGTCAGTTTGCTATTACAAAATTAGCTCTGTGGATGCCACGAGTTGTTCCGTCTGTAGCTAAAATGATGGAACTCGAATCACTATTGACTCATTATACGAAAAAGATTTATTTCCAGCAAAACAGAATTTATCAAACAGCTATTCCTAATACAACCGATTACACATGGCGTGTTACAACTACGTCAAGCGAACAATTACCTCGACATTTTTTCGTTGTATTTCAACGACAGGCATGCCGCAATAACCAAGAAATGAACAACTCCGTATTTGATAACCCAGATGTCAGACGAATTTTTGTTAGAATAAATTCTAGGCAATATCCCGAACGTGCAATCGAATGCAGTTTTGCTGATGATGCTACTAAAAACATATCTCGGCCGTATATGTATCTTATGGAGGCTATACAAAAATATCAAGACGCAGACAGTGAATCTCAGATATCAATAGAAAAATTTCGATCAATATATCCTATCTTCTATTTTGACGTTTCGAAACACTCTGAACAAGCTATCAGATCGACTGCTGATATTGAAGTCACTTGGACGCTTGGCATGCTGCCAGCTGAACAATACAACGTATATGCGCTAGTTGTTAGTGATCGATTTTTGACAATTGATGCGCCCAAAGGAAAAATGACAATACAAGTATAATTTGTGTGACAACCTTGATATAATGAAAACGGAATACACAACCAGAGAGATATACCTAACGCCAGGTCAGATTAAAAAGTTATCAGCAGCAGTTGCTAAACGTAATTCTGTTTCTTTAATGATATCCCCAACGACTCAAGGGACTGCAGTAAAAGTACTGTTAACTCGACAGCAAATCAATAAACTGCATCGCAATGCGATTGGGGTAAAACCGTTTTTGCTGAAATTATCCACTGCACAAATAGCGGCCATGTCTAACCGCGGTGGATTTCTCGGACCAGCATTTTCTGTAATAGCTAAAACAGTAATACCCAAAATGTTGCCAATATTAGGAACACTAGGACTAGCAGCCGCGTCTGGGCCGTATCAGGAACGACTAAAAAAGCTGTGTCCGGAGATGGTATCAAACGAATCTATCGTTAACGACTCACGTCGTCGACTTTGTCACTGTAGCTATGCTAATGACTTACGTCATCGCACTGTAGTTTTATGTAACAATAAGAAATAAAATGCCAGCTAAAAAATCGTCGACTAAAAAAAAGAAAAGAAGGCGTCTTCGACAACTCAACCGAACAAAACAAGGAGGAATAATTCCTTTCGCTCCAATTTTAGCAGGGTTAGCAGGCAGTCTGATTCCAAATCTATTCGGGATAGGACGTGGACTAACATTACCAGGTACCAGACGCCGTTGAGTAATTTTGATACAATTGAAAAATTGAATGACATTGTCGGATTTCGTGGAGTATATTCTAAAGACGAATTAGATAATGTGCCAGCAGGTGTTTCATGTGTAGTCAATATACAGGACTTCAATGATGGGTCTGGCACACGTTGGGTGGCTGTTTACGATAACAATTATTTTGATTCGTCTAATCAACTACAGCCAATTGGAACAACCGCTTGTGGTTATTATTGTATTATGTTTGTTCGGCAGATGTCCCAGCAGTCGATGAAATCGACCACCTCTGATTTTTTAAAGTTTATTTTACAGTTTGACAAGCAACCTTCTTACGCTAATGATGAGATTGCAATTAATTTTGTGTGGCAATCAAGTATTTAAAAAAATTACACAGTCAACATACTGTCTCTAATGTAAAACTAAAACAGATAACAGCGATGAGACAACAGAAAAAACAAAAAATAATAGAGTAATATTAAAAAGTGTTTGTGCTGTTTGTGGAAGAAAAAAAAGTATGTTTCTGAAATCTGTAACTGGAGCTGGATGCCCCGACAACGTCGGGGTTGATAAAGTTATTTTAGTAGATGATTAACTGAATATCTCTGTTTTTTCCGACCACTTTATCCCATTATTGGTCACAAAACGTCAAAATTTGGCAGAAAAGAGCATTTTTCACAAATTTTTTTCATATCTTATAATAATTTTTGCCCAACGACGGAGTCGTTGCAATTTTGTATGGCGATTAATAAAATGAAATGTAATTGTGATTGTGATAAGGATCTTTGCATAGAACAAGATAAAATTGTTATTTACTATCAGCGTTGCAATCGCCGAGAAGTAATTTGCAGCGGAGTCGATATCCATAAAATTATTGGAAAATTATCGAAACGACTCGTTCCGAGTCGAGGTTTTACATTGCCAGGCCACAAATACACAGGACCTTATAATCCATTAGACAAGCAACTAGACGAAAACGATAATCCGCTACCCGGACAAGAACCTTATAATCAAGTTGATGCAATAGCGATGCGTCATGACATTTGCTATCGAGATATAGAACGCACTGATAACGTTCGTGTAGAGAACTCAAAATCAGACTGTGATAAAATCATGCTGAATCAGTTGCGTGATATGAAACCATTAGATATACGAGAACGTATTGATCGAAAACTTGCGCAGGGCATAATTGGAGCTAAATACAGGTTTGGCCTTGGTAGAGAGTCTGCACTTGGCAAAAAAGAATTGTATGATGATCTGGCATCAAAGACGCTTGCGTCTCAATTACACAAACCTGAATTAAAAAGTTTCGACGACGTGAGGTTGTCGCAAATGCCGTAGATGATATCTGGGCAATAAATTTAGTAGATGTCTCAAATCTTGCTCAGTTTCATGACAGTAAAAAATACTTGTTTAACGTTATAGACGTTTTTAGTAAGTACGCGTTTAGTATACCCGTTTCAGATAAAACAGGGATATCGATGACTGATGCGCTGGCGCAAAAAATAACAAACACAGAAAGAAAACCAAATTAAATTTAGACCGATCACGGATCAGAGTTTTTTAATAAAAAAATATGAGCAGTTTTTGGAGCAAAATAACATCAAAAAATATGTTACAGGAAACGAAGGAAAAAGCGTTATCGTCGATCGATTTAATCGTACACTGAACGAACTTACACATAAGCGCTTGACAGCCAAAAAGACAAACAGATATATTGATGAGATTCCACAGATAGTTGACAAATATAATAACATGAAGCACAGATCCCTTTCCGCGAAGGAAAGGAAAATGTCACCAAACGACGCAATTAAAAATCCGATATTAGCAAATGAAAACATGTACCGGAGACACAAATTTAAAGTCGGTGATAAAGTTAGAATTTCGTTAGTGAAAAGGGTGTTTGAAAAAGGATTTACTCCAAACTGGAGCGAAGAAGTGTTTGCTATTGATAAAGTACTTTTAACAATACCTTTAACATATGCGTTAAAGGATCTAGCAGGGGAACCAATAACTGGTAGTTTTTGCGAGCAAGAACTACAGAAAACTGAACAAGATGTATTTGTTATCGAAAAAGTTATCAAAAAGCGCGGCAACAAAAGTCTTGTCAAGTGGAGGGGATACAGCGATAAATTTAATAGTTGGGTACCAACTAAACAAATAATTAACATCGGGAAATACTGTTGTTATAAATTTCCTCATACTTACGTTTGACAGATTTACATTTTACAGGCTTACATAACGATATTAGATATTGTCTCCGACCATCAGAAATCGTCATTAGGTTAAATATCTTAGCAAATATGAAATCGAATTTTATGCTCTTTTGTTGGCCAGCTATTTTTGTGTTTAAGAAAGGTTTTGTCAGCTGCCAAAATGATTGATTCTCATCTATCGAAAAATTAAATTTCAAAATTTTCTTTGTGATATGATATTTTGCATTATATCGACCAGTAGTCGGTCTGCTGTAATTTTTTTTTTTATCAACTACACCTACAATCTCGTCCTGTTCATCGTCATTGCTAAATAAAATGTCGTCCTCGGTATAAGACTCACATTTATCTCCAGAGATGTCATCTCTGGCGACTTTGTCGTCCGCGATTGTACCTCGGGAGATTATATCTCCCCTTATAAAATTGTCGTCCGCGTATATATCAGCAAGTCGTTTCATCAGATTCATATTATAATATATTTTTATCTAATTATATAATAATAGAATGACTGACGAAATAAAGTATCATCAGAGGGTTACTATATTAAATTACGGAGAATTAGCTGAGGCAGTGCGAAAATGTTTGTCGGGTTACAGTTCTTATTCTGTTGACGTTAATGTCATGCAAGGCGAATCTAACAAAATTCTCCTGACAGCGGCAGAAAAAAATAAACTTAATGATAGAGCAGTAATGACGCTGAAATTTAACAAAAATGATGTTCTAATGTTTGCTCACAACTGTCTTACCAAAACGGAGTTAGAAAATATATTTAATCATCGTATCTAAAGACGATCCTGTCAAAGGTTGACACTGATGTGGCTGATCTTGTTCTACCATCTGCTACATCTTTCACTGACTTGCTGTCAATTTTATAGTGCTTAGCAGCAGATGAGATTGAAGGAAATTTTAATTCCTCACCTGTTTTGGTATTTACTGAAATTACTGGTCTAGCAGATCTAGCACCACCAGCATCTCCACGTTTAGTATTTTCTTGAGATGTAACTAAATCTAAGATTTCTAGACGATTGTTTGTTCTAATTTTATCAAGGTGATCAATAACCAAATCAGTTGGTATTGGTCCTTTGAAAGTTTCGTAGACAAAACGATGGTCTGAATAACTAACTTGATCGGTTAGTGTTCCTCTGACATTTACTTTGAGATATCCGCTATTTTGCAAATTACCTAATACTTTTTTCGTTCTTCTGTGTCGAATAATTCCTTTATCAGAGGCTTCATACAAATCAAACACAGGGTGAGGTTGAAATTCATTTTGTAAAGACAAGTTTTCAATATTGTCATCAGTAACCGCGCCGTTAACGTGATATACACGTTGTCCTACTGGAATTTCATCACAGAATAATGTGTAAATAAAATCTTTCTTAAACATTTCAACTCGTTCAGTATTGTCTCCACTTACGCTGATCTTATAACCGGCTGGTGTTGCTTTGCCAATCGGTTTTTGATATCTCACGTGAATCACCGACCCCAACATATTTCCCGCGTACTCGTTGAAAATAGGGTGAACGTAATAGTATTCTTGTTCGCTTGCAAAATTCTGTGCCATTATACTATAAGCAATTTTATATCTCTAATTGATTGTTCAACTGGCTTGCGTAGTGCAGTGAGTTATCGATCGAACGATCAATTAGATATATAATATTACATTATATAACAATGCTGCAGTTACGTGATATGGCTAAAAAGAGTCTTATGGGGAAACCTACACAAATAGCGACCACTTTTGCTGGATTTGACAGCAGATATCGGTTTGATAAAGAAATCGTACTTGTAAATTTTACTGCAACTGATCTTTATCATCTGTTATAACCAACGGTCAAACGTGAACTTGAAAAACACAAGGGCCTAAGAATAATGATGCAGTATCACGTTATATTTTCAAAGTTGCTTGTAACAGACGAATCGACTGACAATGATTTTTCAGACCCTTACATTAACGCAAAATCAAGACGTGTTTTGATTGGAACTAATCTGCGTTTGCTAGCCGAAGAAATACACCATGAAATCTGGATAAAGATAGAAGAATTTACTGAACTAGGTTCGGGCTGAAGTTTGAAATGATTTCTGAAATTTTATTTCACACAATGAAATATAACGTATTACGCGGTAGCGGCGCTGATAGCGTTGGGTATGTTGACTTACCACAAAAAAATAAAAAATAAGAAATGCTGTATAAATGTAAAGAATTTTGATCGAAAATGTTTTCAGTGGGCTATTCTCTCTGCGATGTTTCCAGTAGAAAAAATGCTGATCGCGTTGACAAGTATCTTGCTTATATGTCGAGATTGAATTTTGCTGATATTGACTTCCCAGTTGCAGAAAATCAAATACCAAACTTTGAAAAGCAAAATAATAATATTTCAGTTAACGTATTTGGTCTTGACGAATGTGAAAACGTTTATCCGAGATATATTTCAGAAAGAGCCTCGCAATCGACAATAAACTTGATGTTTTACAAAAATCATTACGTTTGGATCAAAAACTTTAACGGACTCGTTGGCAGACAGTATAACAAACATAAAGATAAAAAGTATTTCTGTTATCGTTGTTTGCATGGGTGCTATGACAATGAAAAATTACAGAGGCATCTGCAGTATTGTAATGATGTGCAACGAATAACAATGCCGTCTAAAGATAATAATTTGTTACAATTTGTCAATCATAATCACAAACTAAAAATTCCTTTCGTGTTATACGTTGACTTTGAGTGTCTGCTACAGCCTGTGCTTGGCGCAGAAAATAATCCTAATCAATCTAGTACGAGAAAAATTCAAAATCATATTCCGTGCGGGGTAGCGTATAAGGTAGTATGTTGTAGTGATTCGAGTTTACCAAAGCCTATTAAATTATATCGTGGTAAGAATCCGGCTGTTTGGCTTCTCAATCAGTTGATTGACGAAGTTGATGATATATTTATACGTTTAGAAAGAATTGTTCCCCTGACAACGTCAGGGATAAAACTGACTGCTCAACAAATATCTGATCACGAACAAGCGGAATTTTGTCACATTTGTGAAAAAGCTTTTGACGTTGATAAAAAGTACGTGACCATTGTCATCTAACAGGACAATATCGTGGGGCGGCTCATGATAAATGTAATTTAAATTTTCACGCTCCGGATTTTATTCCAATTCTTCTTCATAATTTCAGAGGATATGACAGTCATATTATAGTAGAAGCTTTTGGTGATGATGAAATAAAGTCTCGTTTAAAACTTGACAATGTTATCAAGTGAGTAGTATACTAATAGGCTGATCCTAAACCAAAAACAGATTCTGGACCAGAAACTCCAAGGGCCTGTTGGACTAACTTTTTTAGTGATAAAATATTTTTTTTTTTTTTCAATAAACTAATAGGCGGATCCTCAACCAAAAGCTGATTCTGGACCAGACCCCCAAATTTGTCGGAGAAAGAACAAACCATTTTTTGATAGAAATTTCATATTGAACAATGAAATATTATATAATATGGGTTATCCGTCAACGGCAATCCGACATGTTGGGTTTGATCTAACAAACAGATTTTGTAAGAGATTTGATTCAATAAAATCAGCCTCATGCTATACTGGCATCAAACCTAAAATAATAAGCGACTATATTAAAAAAGTTGGATATCACATATCACCAAAATATGGGTCAGTATGGTTATTCGCAACTGAAAATGATGGTTGGTCAGATATCTTTATTCCGTCATGTTTTAATTTTTCAATAGCAGAAATAATATCATTAATGTTTTCGTAGTTCATTATATAATAAGTATTTATTTAAAATAAAAATAATAGCAAACGCATAGTGTGCTTATGATTATATACATATGCTTATGATTATATACATATGATTATGATTTATGATTATATACATACGATTATGATTATATACTTATGCTTATGATTATATACATATGATTTATGATTATATACATATGATTATGATTTTATACATATGATTATGATTATATACAGATTATGATTATATACATATGATTATGATTTATGATTATATACATATGCTTATGATTATATACATATGATTATGATTATATACATATTATGATTATATACATATGATTATGATTATATACAGATTATGATTATATACATATGATTATGATTATATACATATGATTATGATTATATACAGATTATGACGGCACATACGTAAACTTATCCTAAACTTATCCTAAGAGACGGCACATACATAAACTTATCCTAAGAGACAATACAAACATAAACTTAAACTAACTTATCCTAAGAGATGGCACATACATAAACTTATCCTAACTTATCCTAAGAGACGGCACAAACATAAACGGGGGATTTACCTACGTCCAACAGATTTTGTACACTCTCCCCATGATAACCCCGAGTTGAGTGCAAAAGTACACCCACCACGTGGTTACATGGTGGGAGAGTGTATTTTTTCTGTTGGGCTTCGCACCCCCAATTAAAATAATTTTTTGGTAATCCAGAACCATACCCACCGACATATGCCAGTGATGGGAATCGAACCACAGACCTTCAGTACGAGAATTCAATATTCCTGCACTGAGCTATGAAATCCGATTACATATATATGTTTAAGAAATTACTATATACTTACCGGTTACCTGGTTTGTGAATAGCATTTTATTTTTTCTGATTTTGAATAGCATTTCATTTTTCTTATTCTGAAAAACATTAATCTGAAATCTTACATTTATACAGAAAAACGAAATCTAAAATATATTAAGTCTATTTGTACAGAAAAACGAAATCTAAAATATATTACCGTCTATTTAAACAGAAAAACGAAGTGGCTGTTTACATTATAGGCAGGTCTGAAAATCAATAGGTGGGTTTTTACCAAGCCTGTAAAGATTCAGGGAATTCTGTTTCAGTACGGATTTAGAAAGACAGACAGACTAATACGCCTGGAAATCACTTAACAGACAAAATGAACTCACTAAAATCACCAGCAGCGCTTTAATACAGACAGTCTGAAAATCAATACAGTGCATTCGTACCAATTTCCAGAACAAGCTGGAACGGTATTATCTTCCTTTTATAATGCCCAAGTGCTAAAGTATTAATTCCGTCTTTACAATATCTTTTATCACCAAAATTGCTAAGTCCACGGTTTATTATTGTATCTGTCTCGAGCTTATGAAGATTCGTTTTAATGACATTTGTCTTAATAAAACTGATATTATTGTTTAGCGCGGTTTTAAAATCATTAAAATTCATCATCTTTGCCACATATCCGCGAGGGACACCTTTCGCTTTCTTTGTAAGTTTATTATCATCTAATATGACAGCATACATTTTACTCCTTAATCCAACAAACTCTCTCACCGGCACAAACATAAACTCATCTTTCATTTTACCAATAACTTTTTTATTCGTATTATCATTAAATCCACTACCAGTCGGATAATCTGATAAATCAAATAAATTTTTATTGTTATGAATATCCTCATAGACATCTTCGCATTTTATATTATAAACTAGTGAATCTGTATCAGTAAATAGCAACTCTGAATCTGGCCACTGCTTTTTAGGAAAATTATAGTGAAAATCATACATTAGCCACTTTGATATATCAAGTACAGCTGCACCAACATAAATCGGTTTATTTAACTTTAAATTTGTCTTTCGTCGTTGTATTGCAACAAGATTTTCATTAAATATTTTCATGCTGACAAAACCGTCATCATTAACTAATTTATTTCTGCGACTTATATCATTTACAATTTCGATAGAAACTCTTTTTCTAATATTCTCCATTGTCTTACCAAACACCGAGTTATTCATTAACCTAAAAAAGTTTTTCTCAAAGTCGGTCTTAGCCACACACGACGTTTGGTATTTAAGTCAATATAATTTGACATCCACCTCAACTGATTAAATTTTAGCACACGATAGACTTTTCTCGGAATTAGTCCAGCATTTGTGCTTGTTTTAAATTTTTGTAATGTATCACGTAATTTCTTTTATTTAGCAAATTTGGAACTAACTTATTAACAATGGAATTTTTTGCTGTTGTCATGGCTCGTTGCACGGGTGATAGTAAACTGTAGTCTATCATCATCGACTCTGCACAAAATGGGTAGTCGTTGTGTAGATCATACAACGAACTAGGATAATCCAGATCAACTTCAATAAAATAACTGACATCATTAATTTTTTTAGGTAAATCTTTTTCAGTTTCTTTAAGAAATTGATCTGGAGATATCCAATGAAATCCACCGCACGGCATTGGCTCTGACATTGCATACCCATATAAATTGACGCAATCTAGATAAATAATATAATTCGACGGGAGATTTTTATCATAATTTTTTAGATATTTATTATTAGCTACTGCATATTTTTTTGTTATAACACTAATTCCGCCTCTGATACCTTTTTCAATAAAATTAAACATATCGACGTCTGTTAAGAGATCTAATTCTATTTTGCTTGTTTTTAGTAGAGCGTCCCACGACAGTCCGGGAGCAGAATAATACCAACATGGATCGAGTCAGTAATTGCTGTAGCTTACTCGACGAAAACTTTCAAAAACATCTGCTAGTAATAAAACATCAGTTTTCAAATATATATCATGATAATCACCAAATGTTTTACAACTAAATTTATTCCAAATATCTTGCGCATATTTGTATTCGTGGTCTGACACATCTTCACCTTTTAACTGCGAGTAAAATTTATCTTAGTCGGGCAGAGAAGTTTCATTAAATCTGCTCCAGTCGTCGAGATACTCATACGGAAAGATACCTTTTCTTGTCAGTAGATTAAATTTATCACCAAAGCAACTTTGCAGATTACTGAAACTACTACAACCTTTTACGAGCTCATCTAATGATGCTGCCATAAATTGCAGACGTCAATAAAACGTAATTTTCCGAGAGTAACTAACATATACTTTTCACAATTATTTGGAATACATTGTATCTTATTATTTAGTTTTAGTTTAGATCTAATTTCCTCGTTGCCAAAAGCTTCTACAATGATATGACTATCATAACCACGAAAGTTATGTAAAACGACAGGAATAAACTTTGGTGCATGAAATTTTAAATTGCAATTATGATGAACTGCCCCACGATACTGACCGTTCAAATGACAATGATCGCGCACTTTATCACGGACTCCGTTGGGGTCTACTAAAGATTTTTCGCAAATATGACAATCAACTGCTTCGTTAAATTCAAGTTGTTGTTTAGACGTTATTTTCGTTGGAGCTGTCTTAAATAATTTGTTAGAAATTTTATTAACATCCTCTATCAGATTTTTTAATAAACATACAGCCGGACTTTCAGATTCACTATCTTTACATCTATATAACTTAATCGGACATGAAAACTTATCGTCGACGCAACAAACTACTTTATAAGCTACTCCGCAAGGAACATGTTGCTGTATTTTTCTTGTACTCGATTTATTAGGATCATTTTCAGCGCCAGCCACTGGAACGAGTAGGCACTCGAAATCCGCATAAATAACGAAAGGTATATTTAGCTTATGATTATAATTTTTAAATTTTAAGACTTTTTCTTTTTCGCTTGGCATTGTTATTCTTTGAACGTTGATACAGTATTTAATATGTTCCTGTAGTTTCTCATTCTTAGAAAAACTCTGTAAACATTTGTAACAGAAATATTTCTTTTTTCAATTTTTATTATACTGTCCGCCAGTTAAGCCGTTAAAGTTTTTTATCCAAACGTAATGTCCTTTATAAAATAATAAATTTATTGTCTTTTGTGTAGCAGTCTCTGAAATATACCTTGGGTAAACATTTTCTCGCTCATCTAGTCCGAAAACATTTACTGAAATATTATTTTGTTTTTCAAACTTTGGTATCTGATTTTCTGACACTGGAAAAGTTATTCCGTTAAAATTCAGTTCGTCTTTGTATGGCAAATACTTTTCAATTCGGTCACCGTGGTCACTCTGTGGATGTCTCTTCGACAAAATTGACCAACGAAAACATTGATTGTCGTTGTTTTTGACCATTCATACAGCATTTTTTGTTTTTAATTTTTTTTGGAAGATCAACGTAAGAGCTACCTCGAAGTACGTTATATTTTGCCGTATGAATTAAAACTTCCTTTAGCATTTCAAATTTCCAACCTGACCCAGATGAAGTAAATTACTCCAATTTTTTATATATTTCTTGGTGTATTTCCTCGGCGACTGTGGCAATATTTGTTCCAGTTAATAATTTTCGTGATTTAGCTGTTAGATATGGTTCTGAAATTTCGCTGTCGAAACTTGTATTTTCAAAGATTATATCTAGTATGTGTTTCTCAATTGCGTGTAAGTTTGATAAAATCGTATGATACTGTACTATTAGTTTGATACTTTTGTGAGCTGTAAGTTCCTTAGATACAACAGGCTGTAAAAGATGATATAAATTTTTAGAGTTAAAATTTGCTAAAACATTTTGATCATCAAATTTGTAACTGCTGTCGTATCCGGAAAATGCACTAGCAATTTTTTCTGCTTTGATAATGCTCTTTTTAGCAATATCGCGCAATTTTAACATTATATATAGTATTTTATATTTAATTGATTGTTTTAACTTATTTTTCAATTAGAGATATAAAATCCCTATAGTATAATGACAGAAATTTTGAGATATATCAGAATGAGAGCGGAAGAGCAAGAAACTTATCATGTTCACCCAAAGTACAACTTATATGCTGCAAATGCATTTGGTTCGGTATTTGTATAAAATCTAAGAAATCGGTAGGAAAACCAACACCAGCTGGAATGATAATTTCAGTAAAAGGTGATGATACAGATATCACCAAAATGTTCAGAAAAGATTTTATCTGTACTTTGTTCTGTGATGATATCCCAGAAGGACAGCGAGTTTATAGGGTAAATAACTCAATAAACGATGATAATATTGAAAATTTATCATTACAAAACGAATTTCAACTACATCAAGTATTTGATTTATATGAGGCTAATGATAAAGGAACTATTCGAAATATAAAAACAAAAAAAGTTATTGGAAGTTTACAAAACACTGGATATTTATATGTAACTATACGTAGCACTAAAACTGATCAGGTTCATTATAAAGCCCATCGTTTTGTGTACGAAACATTTAATGGCGCTATTCCAAATAATTTAGTTATCGATCATATTAACAAAATTAAAACCGACAATCGTTTAGAAAATTTAGATTTAGTCACATCAAAAGAAAATACCCGACGTGGAGTTGGTGGTGCAAATAATTTTAAAAATCCGACTAGACAAATAATTTCAGTAAATATTGAAACTGATAAAGAAATGAAATTTAAGTCAGTATCAGCTGCTGGAAAATATCATAAAATTTGCAGCAAATCAATAAAAGATGTTGCCGACGGCAAAACTAAAACAGCAACGTCAATGTTGACATTTGATAGATTTAGTTTCAGATATGACGATTCATTATATTTCGTAATTCTGTCTTAGTAAGACAGCTGTGGGCAAACATCAAAACATCATCGCGATCAAATTTTAATGTTATAAAAGCATTATCATTAAGTTTATTTTTTTCTGCTGCTGTTAGTAATATCCTATCATTTTAGCCCAGCATTACAATAACGCCAACAGAATAAGCACTATAACCCGACAGACGTTTTCGAACTGCTTCGGCTAGTTCCTTGTAATTTAGTATATTAACTTTTTGATGATATTTAACATCGGGAGATTTTGTTTCGCTGGCCATTATTATTTATGATTAGATAAAAGTATATTATAATATGAACTTGATTAAGCGACTTGCTGATATATATTCGGAAGATTATATCACCACAAAATTACCACACAAAATTGAACTCAGTTTTGCAGTTTTACCAATCACTAACGACAAATTTGCTAGCTATAGCGAAGATGATATTTTATTTAATAATAACGATGAAGATGAGATAGTCGCCGTCGCTGACAGAAAAAATTACAGCAGACCGACAACTGGACGTTATAATGTGAAGTATCACATTGCTAAAAAAATAATAAAATTTAATTTTACTGTTGCCGAACAACAAATATTTTGGCAGCTTATCAAACCTTTTTTAAATCTGAAAATAATTGGTCATTAAAGAAATATAAAATATGATTTTATTTTTGCTAAAATATTTAATTTAATGGCAGTTGATAATGCAAGAAAATTATATTTAATTTCGTTATGTAAAACTATTAAATGTAAATCTGTACTTGTGAAATACGAACAAATTTATAATAACATTATTGGATCGACTTAGTTGGTACCCAGCTATTAAATTTATCGCTATATCCTCTCCACTTAACTAAACTTTTGTTGCCGCGTTTTCGGATAACTTTTTCAATAACAAATATGTCTTGGGAAGTTTTCTGAAGTTCATGCTCGTAAAAACTGCCGCTTATAGGCTCACCTAATAAATCTTTTAATGAGTATGTTACAGGTATTGTTAAAAGTACTTTATCAACAACAAATACTTCTTCGCTCCAGTTCGGAGTAAATCCTTTTTCAAATTTTTTTTTGTCAGAGAAATTCTAACGCGATCACCAACTTTAAATTTATGTCCTCGATACATGTTTTCGTTTGCTAATATCGGATATTTAATTGCGTCGTTTGGCGACATTTTGGTGGTTCGGTGTTTCGTGTTATTATATTCGTCAACAATGTTTTGTAAATTATCAATATATTTATTTGTATTTTTAGCTGATAAATACTTATGGATTTTTTCGTTTAGTGTGCGATGAAATCGCTCGACGACAACGCTTTTACCTTCGTTTCCTGTAACATATTTTTTTGATATTATTTTGGAGCAAAAACTGCTCGAACTTTTTATTAAAAAATTCTGCTCCGTGATCAGTCCAGATTCCATTTGGTTTTCTTTCTGTGTTTGCTATTATTTGTTTTAGCGCATCAGTTATTGACGTTCCAGTTTTATCTGAAACTGGCACACTAAAAGCATATTTACGAAAGATATCTACAACATTAAAAAGATATCTCTTATTATCATTAAATTCAGCTAGATTTGACACATCAGCTAAGTCTATCGCCCAGATATCGTCAACGGCATTTGCGACAACTTTACGTCGCGGAAACTTTTTTTTTTAGGTTTGTGTAGCTCTGACGCTAGCGACATTGTCGCTTCAAAATCATCATACAGTTCCTTTCCAAGCCCGAATTTATATTTTACTCCAATAAAACCCTGCACCAACTTTCTATCAAATCGTTCTCACATATTTATCGGTTTCATATCACGAATTTCGTCTCACATTACTTTATCGCAGTCTGATTTTGAGTTTTCGTTATCACGGTAGCAGATATCATGGCGCATTGCTATTGCATCAACTTGATTGTAAGGTTCTTGTCCTGGCAGCGGATTATCATTTTCATCTAGTTGTTTATCAAGCGGATTATAACGTCCAGTGTATTTATGGCCTGGCAATGTCCAACCGCCTTTTGGTTTCGGCAATTTGCCAATTACTTTATGTATAACTATACCTGTTCCAGTTATTTCTCTGTTGTTACATTGTTGACAGTATGTGACAATTTTATTTTGCTCGAGACATAAATCTCTATCGGAGTCGCACTTGCATATCATTATTTATTTTCAGATTTATAATAATATTTGTTTTCAGATTTACAATAATATTTATTTTCAATCGTCTACTAAAATAACGTCCCTGACAACGTCAGTACATCCGGCTCCGGACAATTTCTTTAAAAACATACGTTTTCTTTTTCCACAAATTGCGCAAATACTTTTCAGCATCATCCTGTTGTTCCTTGTTTTTTTCTGTTGTTTCATTGATATTTTCTGTTTTAGTTTTACATTTGAGACAATATGTTGACATTATATATTTGTAATTTAGATAAAATTAATTGCAATCTCATCATTGGCGTAAGAAGGATGCTTGTCAAATTGTAAAATAAATTTTAAAAAATCTGAGGCGGAGTTCTTCAAACTCGCGGACATCTGTTTTATAAACATCATGCAATAATATCCACAAGCTGGTGTTCCAATAGGTTGAAGTTGATTGGACGACTAATTAATTATTTTATATCTGGACATATATTTTTTTATTGCGTCACTTGGAGGAAGTCCAAACGAGTCAATGTAATTGTTATTATAAACTGCTACCCAATGCGTGCTAGATCCGTCATCGAAATCTTGTATATTTATCACACACGAGCCTAGCAACGGTGTCGCGTCAAGTTCATCTTTGGAATAAACTCCGTGGAAGTTTTTTACTTGTTTTAGCTTATCAAGTATATCAAAGTTACTTAACGCAGACGTTTTTAACATCGCAGGAGATTTTATCTCCGCGTGCCCGGCAATGTTAGTCCTCGTCCTATTCCCAGCAGATTTGGCAGTAGACTTCCCGCTAGTCCCGCTAAAAGTGGAGCTATTGGAATAAATCCTCCTTTGGTTGTTCTTCGACGTCGCGGTGTCTTTTTTTTCGTTGTTGTTTTTCTTCGTCCTGGCATTATATTTATCAGTCACTTAAAATTAAACGAAACATTAAACTAAAAAATTAAACAAAACATTAAACTAAAAAAATAAACTAAAAAATTATACGAGAAATTACACGAAAAAATTAAACGAAACATTAAACGAAACAATAAACTTAAAAATTAAACGAAACATTAAACTTTAAAATTAAACGAAACATTAAACTAAAAAAATTAAACGAAACATTAAACAAAAATTTTCTTTATACCACTGCCAACAATACCACTGCCAACAATACCACCGCGAACGATTCCATTGCCCTCAACTGCCTTTTTCGTTGCGCCAGATACTGCTCCAGACGCTGCTGCTAGTCCTAATGTACCTAACACCGGCAAAAGTTTTGGTATTAACGTACTGGCCATTACAGATAATGCCGGACCGAAGAAGCCGCCATGTTTTGCCATCGCAGTTATTTGTGTGGCACTTAAATTTAAAACAAAAGGTTTGTCGCGGTTATACTTATTTATTTGTTTTTTGGTTAACATTAATTTTGTTAAAGTACCCGCGACTTTATTGCTGTCGACTTTTAATGATATCTGCCTCTGTTTTGCAACAGCAGCTGCTAATTTGTTAACTTGGCCATCAGTCAAATGTATTTCTTTTACAATATATTTTGTCATGTTATATTAAAGTTACAGATTAAACTTGCACCGACATTTTACCTCCAACATAATCAATTGTAACAGTTCTGTCGCTGATCACTAACGCGTACACGTACAACTGTGCCACTGGAACTGCTCCAAGTATCCAGGTAATTTCAATATCAGCAGTTGAAATTATATCTCTTTCATTTTGTTAAAAGTGTACGAAATTCCTCTACTGATATCTGAGATCCGTCTCCAAAGTCCTGATATTTTTGCATGGCGTTCATAACATACATAAAAGGTCTAGTAATATTTTTATTAGCGTCATCTGCAAAATTGCATTCTATCGCTCGTTCTGGATATTGCTTTGAATTTAGTCTAGCATGTATTCGTCTAACATTAGCATTATCAAATATTGCATTATTTTGTTGTTGGTTACCACGTCGCGCTTGCTGTTGAAATATAACAAATAATTGGCTCGGCAGCTGTTCACTTGGTGTTTGTGTAACTCGCCATGTGTATTCGGTAGTATTTGGAACTGCTGTTTGATATATTTTATATTGCTGATAATGAAATTTGTTTATGCGGTTTTTAAGAACTTCATCTAATTCGAGCGATTTTGTTACTGTCGGTGTTATTCGTGGCATCCACAGCGCAAGTTTATTTATGATAAACTGTAGATCAGCTCCGCCAGCTCTGAATAAACAATCATTTTTTTTTTCTGCCCGATCTAAAATAAGTGTATGTTTAACTCCACGAAATACTTTATTGTAATCGCGACAAAAGCCAAATACTGCACTTAACGGCAGCATCATTGTAATTTGAAGTGATCCTGCTGCAAGTGCCTTTCTCTTAGCATGACCTTCATTGTAACGACTATTTCGAAATCCAATTGTATTAATAACTAAATTAAACATTGCAACACCGTCATCAGCTGCACCTGGTGGTGCTATACCCAGATTATTGCAAGCTGCAGTAAGTGAGACTCTTGTAGCGTCTTGATTAGCGTTTGCGGCTGGTGCGGCTATACCTAGTGCGTCTGCATTAGCAATAAGAAAATTTCTTACAATTGGAAAATCTGCAGCGGCATCAGCTCCGTGTATTAAAACACCTTTGGAAATAAGTTCATCTGACGCAGGAATTATTACACCACTTCCAGTATCTTTAAACCACATCATATTAGTTGCAGTCGATCTGGAGTAATCATCACAAAACGAAATAGTATTTAAGATTGTACTTGCAACTTGTAGGTGACTTGAAATATCCTCAACAGTTTGATTGGCCAGCTGATATCTGGCACTTTTAAATAAACACCAGCCATTATTTATAACAGCTACTTCTGTTCCAGCTGCAATAGCAACAGGTGGATTGGCCACTGTCATAATCTGGCCACGAACTTCCAACATTGCCTTGTGAGGTAATAAAAATACATCTTCGTCTCGGGTATTAAATGTTCTAATACCAGCTTTATTTGGCTCATTAGAATTTTCGTCGAGATACTCAATATATTCAAATTCTGTTACGGTGTTGTCCCTGTCATAAGTTTCTGTTAAATCGAGATAATTTTTGAGACATTTTTTATTTATTAGATTACATAATTTTATTGCGGCGCTGTTACTTTAGATATTAACTTTTGTATAATCTGCTCGCCCTTTGGTGATAAAAGTTTTTTTGTTGTTGTTATCATAGCACGTTTAGTTTCTTTTGTTGGAGCGATTTCTGATATAACTTGTTTGATTGTCGGTATTCCACGTTGTGGATCGCCAGGAAAATTACTTGTATTTTTCTGAGCAATTTTATCAGCTATTTTTTGTCCCACCGCAGTTCCAGCAGCAGATGCGGCTCCAGTTGCAAAAGCTTTTGATGCGTCTAGTGTAATTGGTGCAACTTTATGCGCGATTCCCGGAACATTTTCAATAACTTTAGTAAATATATTTCCTCAAAGTCCACCAACTATTTTTCTTCGGTAAATTTTTTTTTTGTTTCATTATATCTGAGGTTGCATAAAACAGAAGTTGACTGTGCGTAAGTGTAAATAGTAAGTAACAACCTCGTTATTCAAATCCAGCTGTCGTCCAGATTGATCTGTCAACTGCATATTTATACTCGTTATTTGATTTTCAACATTTAGCGGATAATAAATAACTTGCCGCGGACTAATTTGCATAAGCGATCCCGGTGGAACATCTGGCGAAAAACTATATATCGTTTGTCCTTTACTATACTGAGCTGAGTAAGATCCAGACGCAATAGAGCAATTTATCAGTATTGTATTTACGTCAGTTATATTTACCGGAAAATCACCGTCATATGTTTCAGTTTGTCCTTCTTCAGAGCTATATCTTTTACGAGTAAATCCAATCAGCGACGCTATGCTCTTTGCTGATGACAAATCTACTTCAAAATCATTTTTTAATGTTATTCTGGCGCGTAAAGTATTATAATTTGGTGTTAGCTCAAAATCGTCAGCGGCTCCTATTAGAGGTGTTATTAATTCGCGTATTATTTTATTTAAATCAGTTGTAGGTTTCTTGCGGAATTTTAATTACAAATGACCCAATGTCTTCGTTCGATGGAAAAGAAAACGTAAATTCATCGTTTACTCCAGTTTTTACGCTAGCCATGGAATGCCAACACGTACAAGAAATTAGTCCAATTTCATACTGTTTTTCAGTATCAAGTTGTACCGGTGGAATATAATTTACTGAAACATTTGCGCTATCTTTCGCGTTAGCTAACGCGTTAGCCATACTAGAGTCTAGTAGTAATGTTGTTGACATTGAGATATTAAATCATTTTACAAAATTAACATTTACAAAATTGATATTTACAAAATTAACATTTACAAAATTAAGTCGATTAAATCGCTATGTAAAGTTTCATATTCATCAGATGTTAATAAAGTTTCCGATCTTAAATGATCAAGTATATCAATAATTTCATTATCAATTTCAGCGCCAACATTTCCAGCTTTTTTTGATGATATCAGCAGTATTAATCTGCCTATCATTTCGGCAGTTGATGTAAATATTTTTACCCCAGTTCCAGTTATTTTACTTTCAGTTTCCGCTGGTAATACAACTAGTGGTTTTTCAATCTCCGCTGATGCTCTTTTTAAATCTATTTCTTTTGCTATGGTACTCAAAACATGTGATGTTCGAACTTTTTTTCATTAATTATTTGATTAAGAGCTTTGATATAAAGATCGGCGATAATTCCTTGTCGGTATTTTTCAATAGCTCTGTCATATTCTACATTGTCCGGTACTACTAAATCAATCTGTTTCTTATTTTCCTCCAATATTTGCGTTAACTGTGCAATTTTGTCGTCAGCATTATATATTTTTTTTTAAAATATCGTATATTCTCGAATCTTTAAAATTGTAGTATATGTTAAATATTTTATACTCAAATCTTCTATTTTGTTATTTTTATTTTTAAAATCTTTTTCAAATTGTGATAATCCTCTAGGAGAAGATTCTTTTCTCAAATACATCAATTTTTTTCGTTACATCTTCTAACTTTCTTCGAATCGGCACAACTGTTAAACTTGCTAATCGTCGTTCAAATTCAAGTGGATTATTGATCAGCCGATCTATTTCAGCTTGCCTAGCAACAGGATTAAAAATATTTTCTGAAAGTTCTTCAGCTAATCTTTTTTTTTCCTCGTCAGATCTACCAATAATTTTTGCGGCAGCTGCTTCTTGTTGTTCTTTAACGAGTCCGATTAAACCTTTTTCGGGTTGTCGTTTAAGTTCTTCTTCTGACAGCAGTTTAGTTTCGGGTTGTTTTCCAAGTAGTGCTTCAGTAACTGGTTTGAGAACTGTTGCTGCTGCTTCCTCCGCAGCCACTTGGCCACGTCGTGCTTGTTGAATCATCTTTCTAAGTTCATCTTTAGATTGAGCAAGTTATTTCAGATTTTCTATGTTTTCTGTACTTTGCTTGTCTTTCCATAATTATATATAAATTTTATATAAAACAAAAACTTACTGCAAGTAACTGTCAATACAACATCGAAACATTTTAGCTGGATTATGTGTTGATCAAACAAGAAAAAGTTATATTTATCCGCTGTCGCTTTATGATAAAGTTCAATAAATTTATCTTTCGTTACGTCACCACATTGCTCGTTTGCAATATTTCTAACGTCAACATTGTCCAGTCCCAGAAATAATATAAAACAACCAGTATTTCGCCGAATAAATCTGTCAACATTATAAAAACCTTGGGCTAAATAAACAGAATTACATTTCCTATTACGCGACAGTGAAAAATATGATTTTATTTTATTCATCTCTACATTATTTAGCGGAATATCGTCAGAAACTACTATCTTATGCTCGGACGAATCAAGTTGATTAACTGGAACAAGTTCTTCTGGTTGTTTGATAATAAAAAAATCTTCACCAGCATCAAGATCATCACGAAGTTTGTCATTATATTCATTAAGTAGCTCATACTTATCTTGTTGTGGATTAATTGTATAAATATAAACGCGATTGTAATTAAAATTATCGCCCAGTAGTAAATTCATAAGCAAATTTGTTTTTCTCGACCCAGTTCTTCCAACAATAAGATAATGGCAATCTGGAAGTTCATTGCTATGTTTATGTTTCACCAACCGCTCTGTATCAAAATTTAATATCGGTGATTTTGCCATTGTTGCTATACATTTTATGTTATATTAAATAAATAATGAGCCATTATACAAAATTTGGAACAACATTAGGAGATTCATCGGCAACAATAACAAACGGAGCTGTTGATTTATCCGGATATTTAAAAAAAACTGGAGATAAAATGACAGGAAACCTGTCTATGTCAAATCAACGAGTACTAGATTTAGAAACAGCGTACCCGCCAATAAATGTTGTTGATACACAAGCTGTTAGTTATAAACAACTAAAATCCGTCGACGGTAATAAACTAGATAAATCTGACGGAACTTTAAGCGGTAACTTAGATATGTCAGGAAAAAAATTTATAAATTTAGAGACTGGATATCCACCAGCGAACTTAAATCAAACTCAAGCGGTAAGTTATTTACAGTTGAAGTATGTTGATGATAATAAGCTTGATAAAATCGGCGGAACTTTGAAGTAGGAAATACTTTTGACTCATACGCTTGGTTAAAGAAAAATGAGGTACTAACAGATGAACGATATAAGGATACTTCGTCAGACGTTTATGACAAGTACAGAATTTTTATAGCTGATCCTAATAATAATAAGTTTCGCGAGTTTCTTGATTCGATTGCTGGTGCCAGAACTTTTGTCTTTGTATAAAGTATTGTATAATGAAAAAACATATAATCGATTTCAACCATATTTCAGAAGAAATTCTAAAACAAGATGTTGACGCACTAGTACAGTATTACAAATTTTATCACAAAAACCTCTGGTGTGTAAAGGAATGTTATAAATACTACCGTAGAATACTTCGAGTAATATCATATTTGCTATTGTTAATGACCATCTCTGGTATAATCTCAAGTGGAGCACTATTAAATCCGTTTTTGTTAATAATATTTGGTGTCGGTGTCTCTCTTTCAACACTTGTAAAAAAGATTGAGCCCAAACTTGAAACAAAAAAAATTTTTTGTAAAACAGCAAGTATCACTTACAAAGAATTACTTGATCAAATACGATCTTATTTGCGAGGTGTAAAATATGATATGGACGATTTAATACGCGAGTTTCGTATTATTGACAGTATGTTAATGGATATCCTACCAATGAGAGTCAGCAGGTACGAGAAAATTATCAGAAAATATGGTTACAACAGTAGTAGATTATCTTGTTTATTTTTTTATAGCTTTAGAAGTATCATTATCAAATAAAATATCAACCATATTGTCAATAAATTTCATTAAATCATCTGACCAACCTCTTATCCGTTCGTCATTTTCAGTTGCGAATAACCATACTGACCCATATTTTGGTGATATATGATATCCAACTTTTTTAATGCAGTCGCTTATTATTTTAGGTTTTATGCCAGTAAGCATGAGGTGAATCAAATCTTTTACAAGATCTGTTTGTTAGATCAAATCCAACATGTCTTATTGGTGATGGATAATAACCCATATTATATAATATTTCATGTCTAATATGAAAATTCTATCAAAAAGGTTTATTCTTTCTCCGACAAATCTTCAGGGTGGGGGTCCCTGATCTAGAATCCGCATTTAGTTTAGGATCAGCCTATTACTATCCTGAGAAAAAAAATAAAATATTTTACCACTAAAAAAGTTAATCCAGCAGGCCCTTGGAGTTCTGGTCCAGAATCTGTTTTTGGTTTAGGATCAGCCTATTAGTATACTACTAAGTGCATTCCAAATAATTGTGAAAAGTATATGTCGGTTATGCTAGGTAAGTTGCATTTCATTGACAGCCTGCAATTTATGGCGGCATCATTGGATGAGCTAGTGAAAGGTTGTAGCGACTTTTATAACCTACGAGATTGTTTTGGAGATAAATTTAATCTACTGACAAAAAAAGGAGTGTTTCCGTATGAGTATCTCGACGATTGGAGCAAATTTTATGAAATTTGTTTACCTGACAAAGACAAATTTTATTCGCAACTAAAAAATGAAAACATAAACTGATAATGATTATAAGTACGCACAAGATATTAGGAAAGAATTTGATTGCAAGACGTTTGGTGATTATCATGATTTGTACTTGAAAACTGATGTATTATTACTTGCGGACGTATTTGAAAGCTTTAGGAAAGTGAGTTATAACAATTACGGACTTGATCCTTGCTGGTATTACTCTTCCCCTGGGTTATCTTGGGATGCCTTGTTAAAATTTAGTAAAGTAAAGTTATAGTTAGTTGTTGTTGTTGTTGTTGTGGGGCTTAACGCCATTTTTCAGCACACGATAGGCTATACATGGCGGCCAGTATTAATGGTGGAGGAAGAAACCGGGAAATCCGCGGAAAAGACCACCGACCCACGAGAAGCTACTGGCAAGCTTTCTCACATAAAAGTTATAGTTAGTAACAGACGTTGACATGTTTAACTTTATTGAGAAACGTATTAGAGGTGGTATTAGCGTGACAACAAAAAAGTGTTCGAAAGCAAATAACAAATATATGAGCGAGTACGACCCTGATCTTCCATCAAACTACATCATTTATCTAGATTGTAATAATTTGTATGGTCATTCTATGTCCGAATCAATGCCATTTGGCGGATTTCGTTGGATTACGACTGACCAATTTCTGGCGGAGACGGAAAAGAAGATACCTGACGATGTCTCCTATTTCGTTGAAGTTGATCTAGGCTATCCTGTTTCGTTACATGATTTACACAACGATTATCCGTTTTGTGCGGAATCAGTGATAATAGACTATAGTTTGTTATCTCAAGAACAACAAGCAATAGCATCACCAAAACAAGATTCAAAGGTAAAAAAAAGTAGTCCCAAATTTACTTGATAAAAGAAATTATGTTTTGCATTAGAGTTTTAAAACAAGCAATAGACGCTGGTCTTGTGTTAAGAAAAGTTCATCGTCTGCTAAAATTTAATCAGTCGCCGTGGATGAGAGGTTATATTAGCTCAAATACTTCTAGGAGAGCTCTAGCGAAAACTGGTTTCGAGAAAAACTTCCTTAAACTTATGAACAACTCCGTCTTTGGTAAGACCATGGAAAATATTAGAAAACGGGTAAATATCGAACTAGTTAATGATATCGACCGCCGAAACAAACTTGTGTCGGACGATGATTTTGTCAGCATGAAAATTTTTAATGAAACTCTTGTCGCAATACAGCGACGAAAGACAAATCTAAAACTTAATAAGCCGATTTATGTTAGAGCTTCTGTGTTAGATTTGTCAAAGTGGCTGATGTACGATTTTCATTACAAATTTGTCAAAAAGCAGTGGCCGTCAAGTAGGTTTTTCTTTACTAATACTGACTCACTCGTTTATGAAATCGAATGTGAGGGCGTCTATCAAAATATCTTTGATAACCAACATCTGTTTGACCTCTCCGATTACCCTCGCGATAGTAAATTTCATGATGACACAAATAAAAAGGTTATTGGTAAATTTAAGGACGAGATGAATTCAAGTATCATCAAATACTTTATTGGATTTCGAAGTAAAATGTATGCTGTGTTGTTAGACAATAATAAAATAACAAAAAAGGCAAAAGGTTTGCCTCTCGATTTTGTAAAAAAGTTTATGGGATTTGATGATTACAAGTACGCGCTTGACGGCGGCGTTAGTTATATAAGAGCAATGGCTATTAGAACAAATCATCATAAACTTGAAACAGATGTTATTATCAAACGCGGTTTAAGTAATTTTGATGACAAACGTTATTGCGAAAACTGAGTATATACGTTTGCACTTGGGCACCGTTGCGATGACACATTATGCTTGACATTATATTCGATGACTAAATCATTGGACTAGAGTATGAAATTTTATCTAAACTTTAGAAATAATGTTTGAAAATTTGACAGTGACAAATAGCATTAATAGCAAAATCAAATATCTAACGATAGACGGAAAACGGTTGACAGTTGAAATTAGCAGGAAATATCAGGAATATGTTTTAGTAATCGTGACAAGCTAAAACTTTCGCTCATCAAATCCAATAACAGGGAGTATTTCAGTTATCTGGAAAAATTAAGCTGTGAGTTATCAAAGGGATAAACTTAGCATGATCTCGATCGATCGAAAGTATATTTCATTGATGAAAAGTATCCTCTTAACAAACTAAAAATAAAAGATTTATTCGAATGTCGTGGTTGTGTAAGCGGTAGAATAAAGTTTAGTCTCTATTATCACGATAATGAAATATTTCTAATATCTGTAGTTGAAACACTTTTGATCGGCGATGAGATCTAAACACCTTGATATAATCAAGGAAAATAATCTGAGAAATAAATTTTATCTAAACTCCTTGATATAATCAAGAAAAATAATCCAACCAAAAAAACTTAAGAATATGCCGACAACCTGATGGTGGTCGTTTAGCCCAATGATAAAAACCTCGAAATGTAAAAATAACTGTTTTATCATTGGTAATAACCTAGCCCCTAGTCTAAAATGGGGTCTCCGAGCCAGAAGCCTCAGAATGTAAAAATAAATGTTCTATCACTGGCTATCACTTGGTCCCTAGTATGAAATAGGGTCTTTGAGCCAAAATCAATGATAGAAGCCTCCAAATGTAAAAATAACTGTTCTGTCACTGGCTATCACCTGGTCCCTAGTATGAAATAGGGTCTTTGAGCCACAAACCCCTATTTTTCCTTACTACTTAATGTTATTTAATGGCTCAGCAAGCATGTTAATGACCACTTTTGTTTTGGTCATGGTGAGGGGGAGGGGGGTCACCTTCTTAGAATCCGTAGTATAATGTTACTTAGTTGCTCAGGAAGTATATTAATGGCCACTTTTATGTTGTTCATGGGGATCGGGGTAGCCTTTTTAGCACCCTTAGTATAATGTTATTTAGCTGCTCAGCAAGCATGTTGATGACCACTTTGGTGTTGGTCATGGGGAGGGATGTAGCCTTCTTAGGTTCCCTATGATGCTGTTATTTAATTGCGCAGCAAGCATGTTAATACCCAGTTTTGTAATGGTGGTGATGGGGTAGCCTTCTAAGCTACCCCTAATATACCATATATACTAGCGTATAAGCCGAATAATTTAGGAAAAAGATAAAGGCCTGAAAGAAGGGGGGTCGGCTTATCCGCGGGCCAATGTCTAAACTTGACATTTTTTAAGTCTTTTTGTTGACTACTGTAAAGGCTGTAAATATTGGGATACGAAAATATAATGTTTTTCTGTCCTAAGACATATGCATGAAAACAAAATCATTTTCGGTGACCCGACACTTATTAAACTGTTATCAAATATTATGATTGATTTTGTTATTATTTTATATGTGTATATTTTCTGATTTCTCCAACACGAAATTAAATAAAAGGTAAATACAGACTTCATAATTCGCGGGCCGGTTGAGTTTGCTCGGGAGGCCAGGCTGAACTATGATGTACAGTATTTACACAGTGCAAAGCATGCATAGCGTCACTTAAATCCTTATTTATTCCCAAACATATTAGATGCAGATTTTGCTTTATTCATGGTTTCGACAATATTGCATTCTTCCAGATAACATTTCAGCTAGTGCCTTAATAGCTGTTTCAATTAGGTTGAATTACGCGCTCACGAGTTACTCATTTTCAATGATATAAGCGATCCTACAAACTCGGGTAATATTTATGAAAAGGTATTCACGTTTGATTGTACAAGGCACATAACCAGCATAACGTACGTGTTCACGAAGAGTACAAATAATAAAGGCTAAAATTCTCATTATAGATTAACTATGATCATCACCAATCTGTGTTAGTTTTGTGTTTTGGCTGAACATCATAACTTTCCACACAATTTAAAGCTTGATGTTTCGATGTCTCCTTTGTTGATAGTTGATGAATTTGTCTTTCGTCTTCCAACAGCAATATAGGCCAGTTAATCATTAAAACCTGAAACTGGCTTGTGTTAAGAGGGAATTTTGACCGGCAACTATACCAGTACATTGATGTGTAATTGCCTTTCATGCCATGATATTAGCACGATTACCGTAGTTTTGTAAAACGGGGTGTAAGGCGTACCCGTCAACTTTTCAAAAGCCAAGCAGGGAGACTGAATTAAAAAAATAGAGAGATTGGGCCCTAAAATCGGGAGATTTTTCGTGGCATTTTTTAAAGCTTAGTTTTCACTAAATAATGATCGATCTTCCGGGTCAAATATTGCCGAAGTTCGCAAAGGGCACGCGGTTTCTCCCTGTGACTCGCCTTATTCCCCCCCCCCCCCCGACGTGCCCTATTTTCATATTCTGGTCAGCTGTGGCCAAACTGCATAATAGCTAAAGGCTAGTCTTAAATAAACAAGCAAGAAAGCCAGGAACTGTTTTGTGAAAACGACAGGTCCTCCGTAATGATTAAAAGAAACAATGTTCTACACTACCGTGTGATACGCAAGCACCAGCAATTGATTGGCAAATAAAAGATTGCCAATTTTTGTTGAACTTGAGTACCTAAATAAGCAGCCTCACGGTACCGTACATGTGGCAACTATTTTCCTCTCGTTTTTATATCCGACCTTATTTCCTTATTGTCAACTCGAAAGGCATTTAGTATTGCTTACTATAAAACAAATGTATTCTGCATTAGTTTCTTGAGGACACATATGCTGCGTGATATGTATTTTCATTCCTTCTTTTAATTTTACAATGGTAATTATGTTTGGTGTATATGGTATAAAAATGCCAGGTGCTCACTCGTGTAAGTTTCTTTGGTGGGAATGGAGCTACAGCATATGGAGCTACAGCATTCACGGTGATCATCAGGTGGGATTGAAATTAATTGCCAACAATTTTATTGTTGTGGTTTATTTTTTGTTCTGGTTTATTTTCAGATTTTTGTATTGTTGTAGATGAAAAAAAACCCAAAACAACAAATTTACGTGAATAATGTTTAAACTTAACATCCTATTTAGTGAGGAAGCGAATTCTTTCTAGTAATTATTTCATCATGACAATATTCACTGGTGATACAAAAGAACATGGCTTCTATGGATTGCATATGATATATCTATTTATGTAGGACTTTTCTTTTTTTAGGAGAAATGAAAATAGAAGACATAGTGTAATAATCAGGAGGTCTCTGCAAAAATTGGGAGATATTGTGATATTGGGAGTAAGCATGGAGTGACCTCAGAATTCGGGAGTTTTTTTTTGTTTTTTTTTGTTTTTTTCCTCCTGGCCTGAGAGTTGACAGGTATAGTGTAAGATCGCTTACATCAAAGCAAACTAAAACCCGGCTTTTACGGTATTAGCATAATTTTTGAAGGATTATTTCTAAAACATCATTATTGTATTTTGGAGATATTATTAAAGTTTAGTGCAGTGGTGCCCATGATTCGACTTCAAGGAATGTACTTCATTCAGCGGAATGTGCTTCATTCAGCACGTGTTCAAACTTACAATGTACATGCAGTGGCGCCATTACGTAAATACATTCAGTAGCCTAATAGCGAGCACTGAATCAATCCGTATTGTGGTTCGTTGTGTTGTCATATAGGGATCAAATTTTGATGAGTAAATGAGTTAGATTTCAAGGCAAAATAAAAACGTAATTACTGGTACACTAATATAAAATGTCCAGTGTAATAATGCATAAACAAACAATAATTGAGTCAAAGGGGAGAGGTAGTGTTAAAGCAACTCGCGATTGCTCATCGTTCGATCAAATTATACACAAATCTAAATTAGGCAGAAACAATAAGAAAACAGAAAACTAAATTACTTTTCAAACAAGTTTATACCATTTCTTTTTAATAATCATACATGCCAAGCCGGAGATAAGTATATGTGTACTTTTTGTTAATATAAGTTTGCCTAAATAAATGCATTTAGAACTTACCGCATGCATTTTGTGACGTCTCGGAGTTGTGGGTAGGCTTATACACAGGTCATGCACTTTTTAGTGTTTATACCTGTTTAGTTTGGGGGGTCGGCTTGTACACGAACGGGCTTATACGTGAGTATATACGGCATGAATGTGAACAGTGTGCATGTTGATGGATATTTACTTAAAGGGTCCAAAGCAATTTTAAATGCGTACAATAAAATCTCACAAGAAGAAAGATTGCAACCAAATGCTAATTCAGGTTTGAAGGGATCAGGATTATCATCCAGTAGAGAGACAAGAAGTGATAAGTTTTGTCTGTTTGTAAATGTATATAATTACATGTTCATATTTATTATTGCCATGTTCATTTTTATACCTTTAAATATACACTCCCACAACCATTTTATTATTTACTCGGGTGCACATTATTGCTGAATATTTTTCATTACCTGTTGTTAGGATAGTCATCAAATCACTTCATGTCATGCCATTATCTTGTAACTTTTGTGAAGGAATGCAACTATAACAGTGTTTTCACTGCAGATATACAAGTGTGATAACGAAAAGTGTCCACGTCCAGGCTGCTACAGATCATGTGGCAGCAGCAAGGAAGATCAGTTCCCATGTGACAGACCTAACTGCAACGGCAGATTCACCTTGTTGAGGTCAGTTTTAAACTTGCTCAGATTTAGTGTTAGAAATTTGGCTTATGTATTATTTCTAAGGTCTCCCTGGGATGGGCCAACATCAGCAGTACTACATATACAGTTGGGGCCCCAAGTGGCCAAGTGGTCTAAAGTGCTCTCCGTTACGGATCACTGCCATCTCACCTCTGTCTGCGTGGGTTCGAGTCGAGGATTCGGGGAATATGGATATGGGAGAAAGCTTGCCAGTAGCTTCTCGAGGGTTGGTGGTTTTTTCCGGGGATTTCCCGGTTTCTTCCTCCACCATTAATACTGGCCGCCATGTATAGCCTATCGTGTGCTGAAATATGGTGCTAAGCCCCACAACAACAACAACAACAACAACAATATATACAGTTAATCAGAATGGGCCCACAATATGACCAATAGCATTAAACAGAATGGGCCCACAATATGACCAATAGCATTAAACTGAATGGGCCCACATTATGACCAATAGCATTAAACTGAACGGGCCCACAATATGACCAATGGCATTAAACAGAATGGGCCCACAATATGACCAATAGCATTAAACTGAATGGGCCCACAATATGACCAATAGCATTAAACTGAATGGGCACACAATATGACCAATAGCATTAAACTGAACGGGCACACAATATGACGAATAGCATTAAACTGAACATGCCCACACTGTGACCAATAGCATTAAACTGAATGGGCAGACAATATGACCAATAGCATTAAACTGAATGGGCCCACAGTAATACCAATAGCATTAAACAGAATGGCCCCATAATATGACCAATAGCATTAAACTGAATGGGTCCATACTATGACCAATAGCATTAAACTGAATGGGCCTACACTATGACCAATAGCATTAAACTGAACATGCCCGCAATATGACCAATAGCATTAAACTGAATGGGCCCATGCTATGACCAATAGTATTAAGCTGAACGGGCCCACAATATGACCAATAGCATTAAACTGAACAAGCACACAATATGACCAATAGCATTAAACTGAACAGGCCCACAGTATTACTAATAGAATTAAACTGAATGGGCCCACGCTATGACAAGTAGCATTAAACTGAACGGGCCCACAATATGACCAATAGCATTGAACTGAACGGGCCCACATTATGTTCAATTGCCTTGAACTGAATGGGCCCACAATATATTTGACCAATAGCATTAAAATGGCATGCATGACATGGTCCCACTTGTTTTCTGAGTCACAGAGATCAAGCACTCTTGTACCTGTCATCTTGAAAAGATTGTTTCCAAAAACCCTTCTTAATGTTGTATGAGCATTTGTATTGATGTGTCATTATGTCCAGTGAACATAACATTCATACACTATTTGTGTTCTGATGGTATCATACAGCAAAATTGACATGAGTGTCTATTAGTAATTGAATTTTAAAAATAAAATGAATGATAAAACATCAGCTCTTACAAGCAAGCGACATAATATTCTTAACAATGTTTAATATATTTCATGTTTAATAACATGAATTTAGATTTAGATTGTTACATAACTGAACCAACTTTGCATAGCTTGATTACACTGCAGTGTGAGGCACCAAGTTTTTTAAAAATTACTTGTGATATGACATTGGGATATTAACGTTGAGAAATGTCAGGGATAACGTACTTTTGATATGACATTTGGATATCATCATTGAGAAATGTTAGGAATAACATACTTGTGATATGGTATTGGGATATTGCCATTGAGAAATATCAGGAATAACATATTTGTGATGTGACATTGGAGAATCAACATTGAAAAATATCAGGTGATATTTGGTAATTTATTGTATATAGTTTCATTTCAGACATGTCTCGTTCGTGGACTGTCCTGGTCATGACATTCTTATGGCCACCATGTTGAACGGAGCAGCTGTTATGGATGCTGCTCTCCTTTTGATAGGTATGATTGGACTTATTTTATAATAAAAGGGCACTAACTCTGTTTTCAAGAATGTCTCAAATTTGCCGAAAGTTGTTGTGAAATTCACAAGTGGCATGGCAATTGAATTCAGTGGTAGAACAAAATCCTGTGCTGAGTACATGCTCAGATGTATACATTTTATGAAAGTAAGACAGGCAGAAAGTTATCATACAAATTGTTAGAACTGATACAGTTTGCCTAAAAGGTATAAAGTTTTTTAAATTAATTTATAAAAAGAAAAGAAAATTAAACACTTGCACTTGCATTAACAAAATTCAAATATTTTACTATTCTTTCCTCAAAAACCACATATTCATTGTTATTATAAATTTCTATTACATTATTTATGAATAATGATGTTTAAAACTATGACCCTGGCAAAAGTTTGCATAAATATTGCCTGTCCCAGTCATGTATCACTGTAACAAAGAGTTCATTAACATAGAGATTAGTCGTTTCCCCGGGAATGTTTGATAACATCAGGGTAAATATGTTCTAGCATCCCTAAGTGTTTTCCCTGGGAATGATTGATAGTATTCAGGTAAATATTTGTTGATGTCCCTAAATGTCTTGAAAAATGCATTTGCATTATGTTCTTTAGTTGTATCATTTTAATTCCAGACTCGTTATAAAATAAAAAAATTTAAATAATGCATATCTGTCGCTTCTCCCCTTGTATCTTTTTACTGCCACATTAGAGTCAGAAGCTTGTTTGGCATAGTTCTTCTCAACTGTTGTCTTCAAGGTAATTGAGTACCCTTTTTGACAGACAGCTCATTCTTCATGACAACTCATTCCTCATCACAGTCTTGATCCAGTTCATGCTTGAGAAAGACCTTTCACAGTCTAAATAAAAAAAAATAAAAAATGAAACAATGTTTATTATTGTAGTATTCAAGAAAAAATACAAAACTACTTCATTCCTGATCAAGTGAACTATCAAAGACAAGTTCTTAAAGATTTAAATGGGAACATGGTGACAGGATAATTAATATAGAAGATATTCCTTTCCATTAAGAAAAGAACATCAGTATGTTTGTTACGGTTTAATTCTTAAATATCAGAGAGATAAAACATTGTTCAAAAGTTTGTAGAGTTTTTATTTACCTCCTTTAGACATTTTGTTGGATAAATATTTCAGAAATAAATGAAGGAAAAGTCCAAAACATGTTCTTTACATTTTTTGTATTAAAACTTAAAATTTGAATTTAATAATTGGTCCTTTCTTACTTTGATAGACAGATCAGGAGAAATTCTTTGGGAAGCACCCACTTAAGATTTATGATGAAACTTTGTTTTCTTGCCCAAATTATACTGTATAATGTGGGAGCAGCTTGTGCATGAAACTCAGTTTTAATTATTGAAATTGTATTCATTTCATGTATGTTCTGGAAAATAATGACAACAATAACAACAGCAACTGCAACAACAATAAGAACTACTACTACTATAAAAAGAAAAAATAATAGATGGTAATAGTGGCCTTGGAATTATATGCAGTCCAACCACCAACCCCATCTCATCCATTAATAAGGAGACTAAAAAAAAGTAGGAAGGCTTACCATCTGATCCAATGTGTTACAGCAAAGAATAGGAAAACTTTCATTCATCGCTGAACTATGCTTTTTTTCTTATGATCTTTTTCCTTCATGGGAGAAATTCCACTATCTGAATCTGCACTGGCTGCAGCTGACTGTCTTAGCCAGGTAAACTTGTAGCTAGTGTGGCACTGGGTAGTTTTACTCTTCTTTATGTTCATGTGTCCATTTTAGTGATTGGACACTGAGGATTTTAGTAACCCATACCTGCCAACCCTTATGATTTTTGCCGTAAGTCTTATGAAAATTACCCTTAAACTATGGACTTAACGGCATAAAAGCAAACACTACAGAAAAATGAACATTGCCGAAAAATCTGGAAAAAGACTAACTTTACAGCAGCATCACAGATGCTTTAAACTGCACCTATTTGTTCATGCAAAGCATCTGTGTGATCAAACTGTTGATTATTGAATTTTTTAAAAATGACGTCCAGCAAGCGATGCATGTTTAAGACGAAAGGGAAAATAAGCCTCTTACAAAGTGTTAATAATCAACACAGAAGAATAAAAAGGAATAATCAGATTCTTGTGAATAAAAGCTGGAAGGGACACAATTACGTTTTTTGGACATCACATGCCAATTTGAGTATGACTCGTGGCGGGAGATATGATTGCCATCATGTGAAATGGAAAAAGAATTTCCAAGAATTACGTCAAGTTGAGAGATAGCAACAAGCCATTGAACTGCATAGGGTTTGGAACTAAAGTTTGTGCAACTGTACTAGTGGTAAATAAAGTCTACGCTTAATTTACAAACTTTTCAGTTGAACATAATATTTATCTTCGCTGCATGTTTTGAATACCGAACTTTTAATTACGTTTTCCAGCTTTACAGTAACAGTTCATGATATTTTGTTACACCTTACTGAAAACTGGTCAAACTTACGGAAAAAAGTCAACTGCCTTACTGAGACAGACTCGTCAGGGTTGGCAGGTCTGCTAACTTGAAAAGTAATACGTGTCACACATTTAGACCCAGTAGTTGAAATATAATGCACATTATCAACAGATTCCATCATCATGGGTCAATCAAGTGACTGTATCAGTGCAAAGATTGAATATGCATCAATGGTAATGTACCAACAGTTGGTCCAAACCAGGTAAAAAGGATAAAGGCTAAGTGAGTAAGTAATCATCCAGGATTATCTTGTTGTTGTTGTTGTTGTCATGGGGCTTAACGCCATTTTTCAGCACACGATAGGCTATACATGGCGGCCAGTATTAATGGTGGAGGAAGAAACCGGGAAATCCCCGGGAAAGAACCACCGACCCATGAGAAGCTACTGGCAAGCTTTCTCACATATCCACATTCGCCGAATCCTAGACTCGAACCTACGCAGACAGAGGTGAGATGGCAGTGATCCGTAACGAAGAGCGCTTTAGACCACTCGGCCACTTGGGGCCCCAGGATTATCTTGAATACCTACCTAAGAAGCAGTAAGATAAGATGTTCTTTGAATGATAGGGCTTGAATTAGGTGACAAGGTAAAAAAAAAATAATAATAATAATTAAAGAATAGCATTAAACAAAACTGCTAACAATTTGGTCCATAAACTTATTTAAGCGAGTATGTATGACAGTTGATTGAACAGACATCAGTAATCTAGGTAGCTAAATTTGTTGAGATAAATTAGGGTAAGAAGCTTATTTAGACCACCACATTGTTTGCTGGACTTACAAGCACCAATCACAACAATAATTTCATTTGTTTAACTCCAGACTTAGTCGTGCCAGGGGCTTCAAACTCAAACAATAAAAGCTTTTCATTCTATATCCTTTTATCCATTGTAAATACCAACTAATTAAGATTTTGACCTATTTGTTTGAACTAATACAGCAAGAATATTTGTTCAGGATCAATGGGATTATTTTTATGGGAAATGAATAGTACTCACTGGTCAACTGATTCCATGAAGATTGACTATACCACAAGGCATTGTGCATGTGTTGATGGCTTTCTAGTTTTTTTCTTTAATTAATCGTCCTATAATTTGAACAACGTTTGGTAGTTGGATTAACTTTGATGATTAGCAGTTACTAAAATTACTTGATTTATAAATTTGGATGAAAATCTTTTCTTTCATCTGAGCAAAAGTTGTACCCAGATGTATTGAAGATAAATGGAGAGACTTGCTGGCACTGTTGTTCATAGCTCAGTAATAATAAGATTAACACTAATCAGCTTCAGCTGACTTTCTTTCAAAACTAAAATAAGCTTATTTTGGCACAAAGCTTTGCAATTCTTCAAGAATTTTTGGTGAAATTATTGTAAAATCTCAAGAGCAACGCCACAGTCATATTATGTCCAGATTCATCCATAATCTCTTTCCCAAAACGATAACTAACTTTTCACATATTAGTTATTGTACTCTGAAGTAAAACAGATTTCATGAACGAACAGATATACAAATTTTAAGCAGACATGCCACGATCATGTTATATTCCAATTCATACGTGATCTCTTCCCCAAAATGATAAACTTTTTATACATTTTTGCTTTTACTTTGAAAAAAATATTTATTTCTTGTGTACCAAAAAAATATATAAATTTTCAGGAGCCACACTACAATCTTGTTATATTCGAATTTGTGTTATAATGGAGAGTACTATAGTGAGATCACACTCTACATGTAGCAGATGTAATAGATTTTAGATTCTGACCTCTGGGTGGAGGTAGGTATGTAATAAAAATGCATTAGGGTTTGTGATATGGAGCCATGGAAGTACTCAGCTATGGAATTAACCTCCATGGATGCCATGTCTCTTACCACTTTATGTGTTAATTCTATCTCAGGATGGATCTCACAAAAGCTTCATTCCACGTGACAATATTTGGAAACCAGTACACCTGCAAAGTGGAGAACTCCCAACAGAGAGGAACCAACTTTTTTGGTTTGGGAATATTTATAATAGTGATGTTTTTCATGACATCTTCCATGTAAACTTAATATTGTGGGTTTAACCATATGAAATCTACCAGATTGTCATTTTTGAAAGTACTCCGTGTAGGTATCATTGTTAAATGAAGTAATTTATTTTGCCGCCTTTATGCAAGTTTTAAAAAGACAAAAAAAAACAGCAGTTGCCAGAGAAGGACTCCAACTCATTCGCCTCTGATCTTAAGTTTTCACTGCTTGCAACTAGGCTGCAGAAACTTCAAAAGCAGAGTCCCATTAAAAAGTTACAGACAATGTCATTAATTAGATGTATTGTACCTTCTTTTATTCTAGCTGGTAATGAATCCTGCCCTCAACCACAGACATCAGAACACCTGGCAGCTGTAGAAATAATGAAACTTAAACACATACTCATCCTCCAGAATAAAATAGACCTGGTAAAAGAGAGCCAAGCCAAAGAACAGTATGAACAGATTCTAGCTTTTGTTAAAGGTAAGGAGGAATTCATATTGGTTTAGAGCAACGGTTCCCAGCCTCCGGTCACGATCCAGATCAGGGTCACAGTGGGGTCTGCAGAAGAAAACCTATCATAAGGCTGAGGGTTGGGAGGTCATTTTAGTGGCCAGTTTAGAGTCATAGCAAAAAGAAGCGGGAAACCACTGGTTTAGAGTGGGAACTTTTAGTTGATTTTGATAAATAAAAAAATTATATTGAAAATCCTTTTAAAGGTTATAATATACATGTCTTCTGTATCAAGATACATTTTGAAATTAGCATATATTTTTACATCAACCAGTAGTCCACAAATACAATGGTAACAGGGTATGATGTATTTTTCTTTGCGGTCACTGGAAGAGTATTTTTGTCTATTTTATTCTTCAAACTCGTATTCCCAGCTTTTTATCTTGCCAGCAGTGAATATCACAAAAGGCATGACACAATGGTCATAATATCTCTCTGATACTCCATCTCTCTCTAGTCAGAGCTCAAAGAAAAATTTTTTTCAGACACAGGCCCAGGACTTGAATCCACAAGCCCTGACTCCAATACCATATGCCCAAAAGGGCCTTATTTTGTACTATTATTTTTCACACGATGTTGCAATTACTGTTCTATACATACAAAAAGAAATAAACAGAATCATATTAAATGGACTTTTATGTTATTCAGATCTCAAAATATTCATGTAAAACTGTTTTCCTCCATGTCCAGATGTCAACCATTGTCCAGTTGCTCTATCAGTGCCCTCTTTACTCATTGGATCAGCAATGTTGACATTCATTAGCATCTGAAGTGTCCGCTTTATGCAGTTTCTCTTTACACTTTTGAGGTTTTCGTAAGACTGAACCCATCTGCTGTAGAAGAGCTCACAACTAGCATTATTCCAGGAACTTTACAATTTCATCAGTTTTAGAAGTGGAACTCCTGATGATTGTGGCATACACCTCTGCTTTTAGGACCTTTGAATATTTGTATATCTTAATCTTTGCCTTGAAGATGGTGTACTGTTTGTGGATTGTATCATTATCTGTATGGAAGAGTGTGGCAGAGTGATCTAACAGCTGCTGAACTTGATCTCTTCGCGTGTAGACAGTTTACACTTCTCTGGAACCTCCCTGTAGATAAAGGCTTGAAGGCTCTGATTGAAGTTCTCAGACCTGCAACAGACATAATTAATAACTAAATAAATAAATACTGTACCTGGAAAAGACAATTCCAAAATATTTTCAATAATTTTTTGACCATATATTCCATACAAATCTCTATATTCTGTTGATAAAAAAACAGACTTAAATTATATACTCTATATAGTTTTTTATCCATCAATCAGTGTGACCAGTTTTACATTCCAGTTTTTAATACACATAGTTTACCAGGTAACATGTATCAGTGCAACAAAATTACAGCTTTTATTTGGGGATAAGGTAGTCATAAGGTTGTTGTGCCAAGACGTTAGTTGTGATAAAGGTGATAAATGCTTACCTTCAGTCAATGTAGATGACAAGATCCTTGACTGTGGTGGTCAGAAGTTGATTGTCTGGAAAATCTCCCTTTAATTCCATTCCATCAAAGTGCTGTCCATCAGATTTGGACTCAAACTCCTCTAGTTCCAAAATAAAATGAAGACAGATTATTTTTTGAAATTCTCCTCCATCTTTGAAATATGAATAATAAATAAATAAGTGATAAATTTCAGAAAATGTGTGCAACAATTTTTCACCAGGTTGCAAACTTCCTAAACCAAATTGATGCTGATTTAACAATCAAAGCAGTAAAATGAGAAATCTAATTCTGTAGTCGTTGCTGGACAAAACTGTATAACCTAACTTTTTAGTATACACGAAGATCTGACATATTTGAACAAGTTCTATTTGAGAGAACAGTCTACAAAAGTAACCTGATGAAGGCAACCTAATTGCCCATAAAATATCTTCATGTATCTTCCACTGTGGTGTTTGAGTGATTCCAATTGTATTATGGGAGATTCTGTGGCTTGGTATGCATCACATATTAGCAGCGACTCTCCTTGAACCTTTAGGCTGAGAGATGGTAGAATCTCAGTTACATCACACATTATATGGAGCATCATCATGAACCTTTTGGTAAACATCTCACACAGGCATCCCTTAGCTCTAGCTGCCTCATCATATGACTTCCTTTCTGCTACATGCTGAGTGTGAATGATTGCAATGTTTCTACGTAAGGCCTGAATTGCTCTAAACCAGCTTGATAGCCAGCAAACCTGAAGTATATTTAAATGAAGGAAATAAGGACAAAGTTTGAATTATTTTTGTCACTCAATAAAGCTTATGAATTTATGGAACACAGATCATAGTCTCTTTTTCTCAACAATTCTAAAGCAATTTACATGTACACTTCAAATGCATGAACTAATAATAAATTATAAAAGATCTTACTTGTTTGATACTGCTGATATGAACCAATTGAGAATCCAGAATCTCTTCAATTTCTTTCTCTTCCCTCTTGCATTTTGCTCTGTAGTGGTAGAATATATATATTCCTTTAATGGTCTCCTCAAATCCGTGTAGGTAGGAGTGCTTTTTCACAGCATCAAGTGCTACCAATTCCATTTAATGCATCACATAGAGTATTGGGATTGTCCATGGGGCTCATACAAGATAAATCTCATGGTTCCATTTTTCAGTCCTTGCACAACATTTGCCCTATCAGAGTTTGCATGCATGATTGTTCATATCTTGTTTTCAGTGACACGTAAGTCCCCAAACGTTAACTCATGTCTACTGATGGCAGTTTTCAGAGCGTCTTTCACACCCCTATTGTCTGCAGCATTTAAATCAACTATATCGACCAAATCTGTCTTCACTCTACAATCATGTACATATTTGTTCATTCAATGACACATCTATGCTGTCATCTTCCATAACAGTTATGAATCTCTTGTTCATCACCTTTTCTTTCTTGTCATTTTGAATAATCACATCCATGCTGTGAGTAAATTCTTTTGCCATGATATCATTTTTATACGTGTGTCTGCCATTTAACTCCTGCAAATCACATAGTCCTTTGAAATCAGCAAAAGTTTACAGTTACTGGCTAGGTGCAGTATTGAACATTACTCACATTTTATTCTGGTTTGTCTTGGGTAGTTTCTTGAACATCTTTCCACACAGAGTGTCTGCCAACTTCACATTTTGCATAAATTTGTTTGTTGTTGAGCACTGATTACTCTGTTCATAAAGAAACTGTGTCATACATGTGCATCATTAAGCAGAATCCGTAGGGGACCATGAAAACCTTGAAAAATGAATTTTTCCCTCAAAGCCATAAAAATACCTTGAAAGTTCAAAATATTGTCTGGGTTCCTTGAAAGGCCTTTATTTTCATGAATTGATAAATATTTTTCGTTTTACAGATTTAAATAAAAAAGAAGACTATATGTAAAAAAATAAAATAAAACCAATCTCTCGCTAAGTTTGTGCCAAAACAGAAATTTCCACAACATGCCTCTGCGCAGTCATGTGTTTTGAACTTCTGATTGTACGAAGCCCAGATGTAGTCGCAGTTTAAATTTGAATCATTTGTATGCTTCGAAATGGCTGGCTGCCAATTCCAACTTCAGTGGCTAAACAAAGAAAAATATAAATTTTGGATTATGAGATCTTTCTCAGACAGCTTTGCAAAATGCAAATTATGCCCGAAGGATATTGATTTGCGTGCTATGGGAGAGAGTGCTTTACGGTCACATGCAGCTGGAAAAAACACCAAGCTCTCGTAATGGTGTCTAATACGGCAAAACAAGAAGCTGTCAGCATCAAATCATTTTTGACGAAAGAGGTATGTCTGTGAACACAGAGATTCAAGTTTTAAAATAGAAACTGTATATAGTCTTAATTATGAAGTTAGTTCTAATCGTTTCTATTTTGGGATTGAGCGGAAATAGACAGTAATTGCAATGAACAAGATAATCTAAAAATATGGAAACCAGCTAAACTGAGAGAAATATTAATATATATAATATGAAATAGTTTAATATATCCATACACTGTTTTTAAATAAGTGACAATATAAAAAAACAAAACAAATATCTTTGGGCTTTTTTGTGTTTTAAGTGGGTGGGAAGGATATAAATAACAAGGCCACTACACAGGACCCCACATTAATTTAGAATTTTTTCATGAATTTAATATTCATAGGTGGGTTTCAGACAGGTTTATAGCAGGGTTTCACTTTAAAAAACTATATTGTTATCAGGATCTCCTTTTCATAGTTGAAATTATTTAAAGGGGGTCCTGTAAAGTCTTCCCAAAAAGTAAAAATATTAGCAAGATCCTTAATATTAATATTTTTAAACTTGTTTCAGTCCAAATCACCATCTGCTGAGCCCGAAATTCAGAACTCACACTTAACATCTTCAGCCCTTTCTCCAATGGTCTTGTCAGATTTTGTTTCAAAGGAGGAAACCTTAAAGGCCAAAATAAATTTGGACTCTGCACACAATCAACTCAAACGAGTTTTCCCTCAAACACTGGAGTCAGTCGGACGTTCCAGCATATGTTTCCTGACAGCAAGATTGCAAAGCACTTTGGGCTTTCAGATAAGAAAACAAGGTATATGGTTTCTTTTGGGTTAGAACCTTACTTCACATCATTGTTGGAAGAAAAGGTGAGGCCAGATGATTTTGTCATTCTTTTTGATGAAAGTATGAATAAATCGCTTCAGAAGAAACAAATGGATTTTCACATTCATTATTGGGACCAGGACTTGGTAACAGCAAAATTTTTTACATCTAGGTTCCTTGGTCATACCTCTGCATCTGACATGATGAAAGCATTTGATGATTCCACACAGAAACAAAACATAAGGAACATGATTTAAATCTCAATGGAGGGACCTAATGTCAAATGGTCGTTTCATGAAAAAGTCAACCTTTTATTGGAAACTGACCACAGTATCCAGTTGTTGAATGCAGAAAGCATTTTGCGTATTGCATAGCTGCCAACTGTCCCGTTGTTTCCATATTAATATGTCCCGTATTTTGGACCTGAATACGAGTGTACGTTTTTTTTTTTAAAAATCCGTTCTTTTCAATAAAAATTTTTTTTTTAAAAAATTCCTTGCAAATTTCCGTTTTGACCAGGACCCGGTTCCATTCTTAAAGTAAATGTGTTGCATGTATAAAATATGATTGGTCCATTCGAAATCAGGGCTGCCATACCAAATTTTAACCGCCATCCGCCACCATATTGGATTGCGCAGAGCGTCTGCTGCTATCACCATATCTTGTCTTCATGATGTCAAAAAGAAAAGCAGAAGATTCCGAATTTTCTCCAGCAAAGAAAAGAAAACAGAACTGGAAGGACAATTATGCCGTCTTGTTTAGATTTATGAAACCATCTAGTAACAGAGAAAACTTTGCATTTTACAAATTGTGTAATTGTGATTTCGCTATTGGGCATGGAGGTTCCCATAACATAAAACAGCATGAAAAAGCTAATAAACATCAGCTTGCTGTTTCATCATCAACAACACAGCCTGAACTGAAGTTTATACATACCAGAGAGAACCTTGATGTAATTAGATTGGAAGTTCTTTTTACTAAATTTCTTATAGAAAGGAACCTTCCTCTTTTTGTTGCTAGTGATGCTGGCGATTTATTTTGCACACTTTTTCCATACAGCAACATTGCCAAGGATTACTCGTGTGCTAGAACGAAATCAGTGGCTATCATTAATGAGCTGGCAACAGAAAACCATAACTACATTGTGAAAAGACAGAAAGGTGCGTAGTTTTAGACCTTCTAAGTTCTTATTTTAACTGTGAATTGTGACAAGTTTATTTCTGATTGCCAGAACATTTGCAGGGTTTTTTTTTCTCCCCTCTTGCACGAAATTAGTATTTTTTCTCTACATTTCTTTCTGTGCTGTATTGTTTTGATACCCTGTTCAACCAAAAACTTGCATAAACTCAACTTTCCTGTCTGAGGAGGTCAGTGATACTTTGTATAAAAATATTACGTTTTATTCAATTCCCCTTAAAGGATGAGGTTCTGACACATGCCAAGTTGCAAATATTAGCTCAAGGTTAGAGGTTTCTTTTGCAGACATCAGGTTCTTTCTCAAGAAATTTTCCATGTTAAAAAAGATGCTGAAAAAAGATGGTGAATCTTCTGATGCTCAGGACAAGCTTAGAACACAGTTTGCCTCACACCAGATCAGCTCCCTGACTGAAACAATACTCTTCTGCGATATTGTCAGTGGAATGTGGATTCTGACGTTTAAGATGAAGAATTCATGTGGAGACTTTCTTTACGATCGTCTGAGTTATTTTATGTTAGGACTTCTTTCTTTACCACATTCTAATGCTGATTGTGAGAGGATTTTTAGTTCAGTAAAAAAAAATCACACACAATTCAGATCATCCATGAAAGATGGTACATTGGAATCAATAATTATTGAAAAGACCAGGTGTGGAAAAGGCTCATATAAACATCCTGTGTCTGATGACTTGCTAAGAAGGTACAAGAGTGCAACACGTGCATCTTTGACATTAAATAATTAAGTAACTTACTTACCTACTTTAGTGATGGATATAGATGTTGTAAATAGTTAAATATGCAGTAAAATGTTAAAAATCAGTATTTCTTCCTGAAAATCAGTATTTTTGGCATAAGCAGTCAGTATTTTTGTAGTCCAGGGTTGGCAGCTATGGTATTGTTTCATGATACTCCTGCAAGAAGTGATTTTGTTGAAGTGACAGGTTATGTCAACCTTTCCTTTAGAGTTTTGTAAACATAAATGGCTTGAAAACGTGAAAGTTGCAAAGAGAATTCTGGATCTGCTTGAACCTGTTAAAACATATGCAGACAGTGTGATGAAAGGATCTGTATCTGAGCCAAGCAGATAATCATTTCGAATTGTAAAGGAAGCCATCAAAGATATCTTTTTCCCAGCTAAGCAGATAATCATTTCGAATTGTAAAGGAAGCCATCAAAGATATCTTTTTCCCAGCCAAGCAGATAATCATTTCGAATTGTAAAGGAAGCCATCAAAGATATCTTTTTCCCAGCCAAGCTTGCATTTTTTATTTCACTATCGAAGCAATGCTTTACTTCGCTCATAAAGATTTGAATGCAATTGCATTCAGCCTCTTGAAACAGTACTACAAACCAGAAAGAGTGAAAGCTATCAACTAAGGATGTGTTGGCATTTGTAGTGACTGATTCCACAAACCACGTCATCACTCATAAAGTAGACATAGGCTTTGTGGCAGAAACAATTATTAGTGAATTAAAAAGAAAAAAAAGCTACAAATCCTTAAGTTTCACGCTGAATGTAAAGCAACATTGATATGTTTTGCAGACAAGTTTATTGCTAAGTCACCACTGCAATACTTCCTTGTGGGAGACATGGCATGTCTCAGTCCAGAAGTAATTCTTGTTAGCAAAGCAGAAGCAGAGGCTAAACTTAAAAGACTACTCACTGTGCTTATCAACAAGAAAAGATATGACATCACAAAGTGCAATTCTGTCCTCAGAATTTTCTTCATTTGTTGATCAAGCAGTCAGCAGTGGGTCCCTGAGCTCATAGGAAAACAGATAGACTTGATAAATTCTTTTATTACAGACTTGCATGTCAGAAAAAATATATTCATCAAGCTCCTAGTACCATTTTTAGGTTTTTAGTATGGTTTGACTGGAGCCTGCACCCACAACCTTCCATGTTACTGATTGTACATTATATACATTAGGTTAACCTTTAAATTGTGTTGTACATATCAGTGAGGATAGAATTAGATGAGTGGAATGCATGCATCACATGAGAAGCCTCAAATTTAGTGGCTAATTAGAGTAATTACTGATGCATGAACTCTGCTTCTAATAATAGTCATGCTGGGTGTCAGTCCAAGATTACACCCAGTTAAATTTGGTTGATAGGGGTGGATAATGGTTAATAGCTTCTGACACAGATTTTAAGAACAAAAATTTAGTCTTGAAAGACATGAATTTCTGGTTTTTACCAGCTCATTTTTATTTATTTTTTTTTTGGTGTCTTTTATGCTTTGTCACAAAGACCAATATTTTGTAGTTGAGCTCACTTTAATCTTAATCTTGTTCTACTAGAGATTTCCAAAATTCTTGAAATCCAGGCATAGCAAACCAAGAGATCAGTGTTTTTGTTGGCCCATTATAATTCCCAAATAGTTTTTTTTAAAAAAAAAAAGGAAAAAGCACCATTTCATTGTGCTTATATTTTCTTGCATCCATTTTCCCATAACTGTAGCACATCTTGAGCAAGATTGTCCAAGTTTTGTTTGATCTGTACTGAGTTGTCAAGCCTATCATTAAATTGCTCATGGTGCTTTCTTTCTAAAAGCTCATTATGTACTATATTTTCTGGCCAAAGTAAAGAATGGTTTGTTAATTGAAAAATGACTAGGGTGTACAGGGGTCAAGCTAGACTTGAATTTTAGGGAGAAGTGACTTCTCCTTTTGGACAAAAAGCTCAACAGGGAGAAGTGGACGTGAAGCAAGAAACACTATATATATATATATATATATATATATATATATATATATAATGTGTATTCTATTATTTGAATTATGCCCTCAATATCCCAGTATTCATATTTGCATTTAACATTGGATTTAAGCAATACTTTAATACTTTATTTTCTAGTATTAATTTTAGGCATTGATGAAATATTATCTGCTTTGCAGCTTTTTACCGTATTTTCACAAATATGAATCACGTCAGAAAAAACTTTGACCTTACAACGCTTCTTGCGAATTCACAACATAACATTGTCTCATACGTTTCTGTCCTACATAATTGCATTTTAAACTTAAATCTTAAATAACATGATACCTAGGCTTTGCTTTCTATGAATTGTATATTTTTCTGTATATATTTGCTCGATGATTTACAAAAACAGACAGTCTAATAAACTGGTACTTCCCAGACATAGCGATGTCCGCCATTTTTTCCCCGTTACTGGTACACTTACAGTTTCAAACTAATTTTATGACGAAATAGTGTACAAGAGGCAGTTAAAATATCCAGATCACCGAGTTTATTCTTAAAATACGAATTGCTATATACATACTATTGTTAAAGTTTTGGAACACAAGTTTGTATATTTTTATCATCGAAGGATAACATGTGTAAATTGGGTAGTGATAGGGGCCTTAGTTGCCAACTCGGGAAATGGTTAATGGTCAATCAGCTATCAAAACACATGCCTGTGAATGTGCAAGAGTTTGTCAGCATAATTGATATCAAAACTTGGTCTAGCTACTGAGGGCATGAAGAATACCTTTTGCTACAACACAATACTAGAATAAACCTGCCTAAGGCGAGGGGCATCTCAGAAGGTATGATTTGTCAATGTACCTCTAAAAAAAGAAATCACAGGGCGAAGTCATTTTTGCTTTCCTAACAGAAGAAGGCGAAGTTCACATTTTTTAGGCGACTTAGTCGCCCACTTCGCCTGGTAGCGTGACCCCTGGTGTATATCCAATACTGAAAGTACAGTCAATGCATCTTTTGTCTAGCCTACAAAGCATAGGCAGCACATAGAAATGACTTTTTGATGGCATTGTCATTCTAATTAGCTGTCAATATCAATTTTTTGCAATTGGCTTGGTTTCAATCAAGCTGTTATATATAATGTTATGAAACTTAATGGGTATATTCATTCTGTTGAATACTACTCATTTCCATCCATATCTGTTACATGTGTTATTAAATCATAATTTTACCTTTTTCTTCATAATCATAGAAAAGCTTGCTTAGGGCATTTAAACATGATGAGTCAGGGTCCAGGCTTGATATTAATATCTTGACAAAATTACCTCACCTACCAGAATAGGTGAAGTTGGATGCAAATGGGATATTTGTGTGTAAAAGTTCAAAATAGTCACTTTGAACTAATCTTTCACATTATTTCATGTCGGGTTATTAAAATTATGATGAAATATTGACACTTTATTAAAATAAATATTAAAACTTTTATTTGTTTCACCACAATTGTTGTATAACATAAAATGGTGACCTCAAAATTAGATTATACTCTAACTTAAGCAGCAGAAGTTCCATTTTTCATATGTATATATGACATAATGATTGATTTTGTCATTAATAAACCTGGATACAGTAAGTAGTAATTTGCTTTATATTGGGCAACAAAAATTCACTTGTTTTTCAAGGTGGAAATTCTGCCGTAGTAGTATAATTTATGCGTATCTGTCATAAAATTGGCAACAAAATTAACTACAGTACAAAAGACTTATTTTTCTATCTTGCTGACCTCTTCATTGAAGGGAGGACTGATATCCAAGTCGATGTTTTACTTTGGTTATTAATGCATTGTACTGAAACAAAATGGAGTGGAGGAAATGTCCTGAAATCAATGTTAGGAAAAGTGAATTTCACCTTTTGGGTCTGTTTTGGTGAAATGACAGACTGAGATGACGAATATATTCAGGAAAAATACCATTATGTTTCTGAATGATTTTCTGTGTCCAAATTATTTGGATTCAAATTTGTTCAGTTGAGGTATAGGTTTTTAGAAGATCTTTTGCTTGAAATTAAGTCATTTTTCATAGAAATAAAGAAAAAGTCCTATTTCATAATGTCATTTGTTTATTTTCTTAGGTACAATAGCAGAGGGAGCTCCAGTAATACCTATTTCAGCACAGTTAAAGTACAACATAGATGTTGTATGTGAATATGTTGTGAAGAAGATCCCTGTTCCTGTTAGAGACTTCTTATCAGAGCCAAGACTTATAGGTACATGTTTGTACAAACATGGGGAATCTTCATATATATATATATATATATATATATATATATATATATATATATATATATATATATATATGAAACATGATGAATAATATTAAAATCGGTGTCCATATTTTCCTGTTAAGTGCTGAGCTTAGAAAATGTTGTCTAATGTATTCATAAGTTGTAACATTTTCTCTGGCAATAGTTTTTCAGGCAACAGAATGAAACTATCAGTACTGTTGTTGTTGTAGGATTTAACGCCATTTTTCAGCACAAGATATGCTATATATGGCAGCCAGTGTAACTGGTGGAGGAAAACCCTAGGAAGAACCACCGACCCACGAGAAGCTACTGGCCAGCTTTCTCATGTACCCATGTTAGCTGAGCCTGAGACTCAAACTCACATAGACAGAGGTGAGATGGCACTGATCCAGAATGGTGATCGCTTTAGACCACTCAGCCATATGGGACAACTGTATAATGCAACCTCATTAAAATGATATAAGCTGTCCAAGAAAGAACATTTTCTTGCTGTCTTTCTATCTCTTTTGGTGAAGTTGGCTAAACAAATATAGAAACTTTGTTTCCTTATTTCTTATACAGCGCCAGTATGTACAGTATCTTAGTAATTGCTTCACATACTCTCTATAAATCCACTTTACAGAGAATATTTAGTCACAAGGTAGCAGTTGTGAAACCTCCAGAGGTTGGAGTTATTTTTTCAGCTCCACTGGGCATAGACCAGAAACACTTATTGATGCCTTGTTGTCCATCATCTGACCATCAGTACAAGTATGTTATTGCTTCTCCTCAACAGATGGTTGTTTGAATAGGAGGTTCTCAGTGAAAGATTGCTAATGATGTCTAGTTTGTCTTAAATGAAATTGTCTGGTTTGTCTTAAAATGAAAATGTCTTGTTTGTTTAAAATGGAAGTGTCTAGTTTGTTGTAAATTAAAATGGTGCTAGTCAGACCTTAAATTTCATGGTCAAGGTAGCACTCTTAAAAATCTTGTTACAGCTTCCTCTTTTGATTAGATGGTTATATATACATCATGTAGACAGAAGTTTGTTATTAAAAGATTTGTAATGACAACTTATTGTTCGTAAATAGAAATGGTACTGATCAGTGGTGGCCATCTTAAAAATCTTAGTATCACTACCTTCCTTAATAGGATGTTAAACATGTCTCACAATATATAATTGTTCCTAAATGAAGGTGATGTCAATGTGACCTCCAAAACTTGAAAAACTCTATAATGGCTAAAGGAAAAAAAGAAACTTGTTAGAATATATAGTTGGTCCTATTTTGAAATGATGGAGATCCAGCCACAAAAATTACTTATGAATAAAAATTGGTGCTCATCTGACCTGCATGGCACCATAGTGACGATTTTAAAAATCTTATTATCAGTACTCCTTGTGCATGAATGCTGGCATTGGGTTTTACAACAACAAAAAAAAAGACATTGTGGTATTGGTTCTGAATGAAATGGATGCAGATGAGATTACCAACATAACCAGACATTTGTGAAGGATTTTTGAAAAACAGATCTGCTTGAACTTGGGACCAAGTGAAAGGTAGAACATTCGACTTGTAATCCAAGGGTTGTGGGTCCAGGTTAGCACAAACGGCTGCCATGATGAGTCCATGTGAAAGGGACTTTGCTACCATTTCCAAGGCATGATATAGCTAGTAATGTGTTAAAAACAACAAACAAAACTATATAATGTTAAAGGTCATTGCTTGCATTTTTGTACTTCATATTTATATATGAGATACTGTCATGATACATATCAGACAATTATCAGGATACATATCAATGACAACATATATCAAAGACAATTATCATGATATGTATAATATAAAAGACAATTATGATATATGTCTCATCTCAAAGACAGTTATGATACCCATTGTATCAAAAACAATTACCAGGATACATATCAATGACAACATAAATCACAGGCAATTATGATAAGTATCATCTCAGAGACAGTTATTATGGTATTATCATATCATATCAGAGACAGCTCCGGTGGCCTAATGGTTGGGGCGTCTGCCTCGGATGTGGGAGATAGCGGGTTTGAACCCTGGACGAGTCATACCAAAGATTTATAAAAATGTTCCTAGCAGCTGCTGCACTCGGCGCTCAGCATTAAGAGATTAGTGTTATGACTGGTCAGCTTTGTGTCAGGATAATGTGACGGGGTGAGACATGATACATGTATGTGGCATGATGCTCCACTGCTAGACATCACTATAAACTGCCACAATGTAGACATCATAGTGATATGACTGAAAATGTTTTAAAGCTGTGTTAAAAATCCAAAACACACACATATATCATATCAGAGACAATTATTATCAAACTTATCATATCAGTGACACTTAGCATGATACATATCATATCAAAAACAATTATCATGATACATGTATTAAAGACAATTATGAATGAATCCTGACAAAGACAATTATCATATGAATCTTAAAAAAAACAATGATCATGATCCATATATCAAAGACAGTTATCTTGATACATACAATATCAGAGACATTTATCATGATACATATAGCAAACACATGCATCATGCTACATCAAAGACAATTATCATGGTACATATAGCAAAGACATTTATCATGATGAGTTCACCCGTCAAGACGAGGACCATTTTAGTTATCCAGTGTTTGACAGGGAGCAATAGGTCTGGAGAGGTGGCTGAAGTAGTTCATGTGTGCCCTGAATGTTCTAGGGCAGTGTGGACAGAGGATAGCAGTGGGGTCACTGGTTCAGGCTTTCCTGGCCTGCCTCGGTTGTTCTGCTGTGGCTGTTACGTTGGCCTCACAAGCTGCAGTGCCTTTTTCCAGTGGAGGAGAGCCACATGCGCCTGTCCTGAGCAGTCTGCTCCTATGTGTCAGTGCTTATGCCAGAATCCTTCAATGACTTCTTCAGGGTGTCCTTGTAGTGTTCCTCTGGCCTATTTTGGAGCATTTTCCTTGTTCTAGCTCACCATAAAAGAGTCTTTTCGGAAGGGGGTGGTCTGGTTGTGGGCTGCATTGCCTGATACAGAGCATATCAAAGACGATTATCATGATGATTATCATATTAACGACAATTATCATGATACATATATCAAAGACAATTATTGTTATGCATATATCAAAGACAATTATTATCATATATATTGTATCAAGGACATATATATATATATATATATATATATATATATATATATATATATATATATATATACATACATACAGTAAAACCTGTCTTGAAAGACCACTGCTGTGTGAGACCACCTGTCTTGAGAGACCACATTCTTAATTTACAAATTTATTGATTATATAGCATTGTGACCTGTTATGAGAGACCACCTGTCTTGAGAGACCATAATTTGTTGGCAGAAGGGGTGGTCTTTCAAGGCAGGTTCTACTGTATGTGTGTACATATATATATCTATATATATATATATATATATATATATATATATATATATATATATATATATATATATGAGTCAGGCAAAATGCCTGGCGATACCCAGGTCTGTGCTGATGATTTCAAATTTCACCTTCTGTTCACAACACACCTAAAACTGATCCTATGAAATTTCTATGTGGCAACCATAGATACTATGTCATTGTGACGTGCCATTGATATGACATAATGTTATATACTAATTAATGTTACATTATTATTAAGTTGGTCCAAACTTGCTATACAGAAGTTTTCATAACAATACCAGGTAATGTTATCAGATAACTGATTGTCCAAACTCATAAGAAAGATATTTCCTTATTAATAGTATAAAAGTTAAAACCACGCAGAATTTGAAGCTATGTTTTGACTCTGTAGGTGTTTAATTCTTTTCAATGAAGCACAGTTTGTAAGGTTTCTCACTGCTGATCTCCCCATTACAGTTATCAGGTCTTTTGATGTGAACAAGCCTGGCTGTGAGGTGGATGATTTGAAGGGTGGTGTTGCAGGTGGTAGTATTCTCAAGGGAGTATTAAAGGTAAGGTGAAATTTTATCATGTACATTGTTTCATCTCTAGAAACAAAACAAAAATCATCTCCCTTTAACAATTGAAATAATGAATCATTCCAGAGACATCAGAATAAAATGTCCTCCAGTCTGCTTTTCCTGAAATATGGTGGTTGGTTAAAGATCTGCATCTTTCTTCTGAAACAGTTGGAAAATTTAAGTCACATCATGTTCTCTGTTCCTGCAAAGTGAACAGCAGTTAAAAATATTTTGAAGGCCAGCAATGGCCAGACTTCCATTAGTTCTTTCATTCATTTGATCGTGTGCAAGACTGGACTTCAGTTATTGCTTTACCGTTAGTACTTGCATGACAAGTTTTACACATGTATGTAAGCTTTGCCGGTAGAATGTCTTGCAGCACCATAAAATAGCGATTGATGAGTGATTTTCTTTTTTTTCTGCAAGAACTGCAATGTTTTTATGACCCACCTATGTTACCAAGAGATGCATCTTGTTTCACTGTTGTCTGACATTATACCTACATTTTCTCAAGTCCATTTTGAATCCATTTTAGTATAAAATGTTTTAATGCATTGGGGCTCTGAGTGACCAAGTGGTCTAGGGCACTTGCCTGTACAGAGCACTTACATCTCACTTGTGTCCTCTTGGGTTTGAGTCTAGATTCAGCCATTGTGGGTGCGTGAGAAAGCTTGCCTATAACTTCCCATGGGTCAGTGGTTCTTTCAGGGTTATTCCATTTGGGCTTTCAGGGTTATTCCATTTGGGACATAGTTTACATAGTTTATGTTCTTATTTTACTTAATAAGCTTATCATTTTTTTGTGACTGGTATAGTGGTCTTCACGGAATAGTCTCTACACTAGTTGAGTTACTTTTCCAACAGATATTAGATGAGCCCATCAGATTACCACCCGAGATGAATCTGCTGTTGCTCCAAAAGGGGTCTTTGCAATAGCTCTTCTCCACCATCACACTTGGTTGATTAGAAACAGTCAATCCACCAGGACCAGTTTCGAGCAAGATTGCTTCCATGGTTTTTATGCAAAGTGGAGAATTTGTTAGTGATTGGTGCAGAAAGAAACAGTGGTCCCCATTTGAACATAGTTGCGGATTTTCTTCCCTTCCATTTTGAAGGAAGAGAATGTTTGATGTCCACCATTAAGGGCTATAGGGCTGCCCTTTCTAACACCCCAGTTCTCTGGCTGTTGGACAGTCTTACTCATCACATCAGGTGTTTAGAGCTCAGAGATTAGTTTCTCGCTCACTAATGGCTAAATAAAATAAAATGTTTAATGCGTTTGCTTCGCTTTGTCATAAACAAATTCTTTAACCCTTGTGTGAAGCTTCCTTTGAGAACCTTACCCTAAGATTGTTTTCCAGCTCTCCTTAGTTTTTCTGAGAAGGATCGAGTTGCATGTCTTGTCCGTGGAAAAGGGTTTTTATGGTTCAGCAGTAATTATGAGTCAGTTTCTCTTCTTTGCTGACCTGGATTTCTGGCTAACAATTGGTTACCTTCATTATCTCCACTTCACATTGAGATATCCAGTCTAAGCTCTATATATGCTGGGGGTGATCGGCTATTATTTGACTTATTCAGAAGAGAGAAGGAAGGGTTGGAAGAATCTCTTACTGCCTATTAAGGATTCCTCCACCATTTGGGCAGTCAATAATTCCAGGTGAATATTTTTCACTAGCTTATCAGTCCCTCACAGAGAGAGACCTTTCATTCATGAGAATTAAAACCCATGAAGCTAGTGCTTTTGCTACATCATGGGCCTATTAGAATCACTCCTCTTTGGATGGTGTTATGTCTTACACCGCCTTTCTTATCCTTTTACCTTATATCTTTGGCATGTCAGAGTGAAGGCACTTTTTCCTTGGGCCTTATAGTGACAGCACAGCATGTGGTCCAATGTTGTACCATCTTATAATAGTATACACTCTATAAGAATAAGTACAGTAGTTTTCTTTACCAGATTTGTTTAGCCCGTCAGCCATTGCTTCCTAAATGGTAACTTTAGTATTGCAGTAGCAGGTAATATATTAATGATCTTAAAATGTGGTATTTATTTGGGGTGGCTGGGGTGAAACTAATTTTAATTATACTACTGTTGCAAAGATTCCCTCCTCCCACCCACTCAGATATCCTGTAGTTGAGGTCCAAGTCAGAAGAGGATGTTATTCTTTATGTTTGCTGTGACTAAGGACTTACACTGAGATCATCTTAATCTGGCCCTCCAGTATTAATTGGAGGTGGGAATAATTTTACTTTGGACAAAGGACTGGGAGTCCCATGAAAAGGAAAGCAATGCAGTAGTTGCAGGTAAATGCTGCATAATTAAAATTAGTCTTACCCCCACCCCCACCCCCCACCCCATAGATCAATACATACATACAGTTTCCATTACTTTTACATGAGTTACATCTGATTCTGAGTCCTCCCATGATATATACAGCATTATTTTACCAAGGATTGTTGGATTGCATCCAGACTTGGCATACACCTTTCTATTGAGGAGACCTTAAATGGGTTGGATATTCAGCATGTCATGTCAAAGTTGCTGATGACATGAATGCCCCTGAATGTCCACCCTCTTCTAAATTTGGTTTTCCAACAAAATTTCCTGTTAAAGGCCCTGAAGCAGCAAATTTGCTAATGCTATTAGTATATAATGACTTTAAAAAGTTGTTCACCTTTAAATCCAGTAAAGAGGGAGAGTTGGCTAATGTAATTGGAATTGGAAAATTTATACTAAATTGTACAAGATTTAAGATGTGAATGGTTAATTATTATCATAATGTTGTGATCTTTACATAGGTAGGTCAGGAGATTGAGGTACGGCCAGGGATGGTTTCTAAAGATCAAGAAGGAAAGTTGACCTGTAAGCCTATCTTCTCCCGCATTGAGTAGTAAGTGTGAGTGCAAGACTTTGTATATAATGCTGTACCTGGAGGGCTTATAGGTGAGAATCATTTCCCATGTGTCATTGAAATTGTTTGAGTAGTAAGTGTGAGTGCAAGACTTTGTATATAATGCTGTACCTGGAGGGCTTATAGGTGAGAATCATTTCCCATGTGTCATTGAAATTGTTTGAGTAGTAAGTGTGAGTGCAAGACTTTGTATATAATGCTGTACCTGGAGGGCTTATAGGTGAGAATCATTTCCCATGTGTCATTGAAATTGTTTGAGTAGTAAGTGTGAGTGCAAGACTTTGTATATAATGCTGTACCTGGAGGGCTTATAGGTGAGAATCATTTCCCATGTGTCATTGAAATTGTTTGAATAATAAGTGTGAGTGCAAGACTTTGTATATAATGCTGTACCTCGAGGGCTTATAAATGAAAATCATTTCCCATGTGTCACTGAAATTGTTTGAGTAGTAAGTGTAAGTGCAAGACTTTGTATATAATACTGTACCTGGAGGGCTATAGGTGAGAATCATTTCCCATGTGTCATTGAAATTGTTTGAATAGTAAGTGTGAGTGCAAGACTTTGTATATATTGCTGTTTGAATAGTAAGTGTGAGTGCAAGACTTTGTATATATTGCTGTACCTAGAGGGCTTACAGGTGTGAATTTTTTCCCATGTCATTGAAATCGTTCCAGTAGTAAGACTTGGCATTTTCTGCTGTACCTGGAGGGCCTATAGGTGAGAATCATTTCCCATGTGTCACTGAAATTGTTTGTAGTGAACCTGGAGAGCCCCCCCCCCTCGAGTCCATATTAAGTTCTTATTGGGCTACACAAATTCAGTTCAGTTCAGTTTTCACTCATTTTTCATTTTTATCAAAGGATCATGTGTGAACTTTTGGGCAAGAATTCTTTAGATAGCATTGTAATTTCAAGCATTTATGATCATCAAATTGTTTCCATTTTTGTCTGTGAAAGGAAAAGGTATTGTTTGACTTGGATTATTAATGCATTTCATTAAAACAGAAAGGAACAGGGAAATGGCATGATATCAATGGAAAGTGAAGTGAATTTCACTTTCTGGACGCGTTTAGGAGAAATGATGGACTCGAGTGCAGCTAATTTGTCTGTATCAACCTAGTGTGGACCCTTCTTTACATATTATGAAAGTGTTTTCAAAGTCTCATTTGTAATACATGATCTTCATGAAACTTTCCAAAAAGAGGGAAAGATAAGAATAAAGACTTTGGCATAAACAGGTAAGATTCTGAAAATTTAGTAACAGACATCACTAGTTAAGGAAAGGAGGAAATTTAAATATGATACCATAGATATTAAAAACTCATTGGCATTTATAGTTACTGTCATCTTCATCATCATCATCATTGTCATCATAATTCACTGTTACTAACATTTTATCACTTTCTCTGTTTCAGGTGTTGGTACTAAGATTGACCCAACACTTTGCCGTGCTGACAGGATGGTTGGGCAGGTTCTTGGTGCAGTGGGATCACTACCAGACATTTACACTGAACTAACGATCTCATTCTTCTTATTAAGAAGACTTCTTGGTGTCAAAACAGAAGGTGAAAAAAGAGGAGCAAAGGTAGATGTATCTTTCATAAGCACAAAAAAAAATTACAAATGCATATTCCACTTTTGTTAGGAAAGGTAAAAAATGCCTGATTAAGGTATTATTCACTTGTATTGGAAACTCTTACTATTAAAGGAAATGCTGTCAAATTGTTGTGAAGTTAAATTATGGTATTATTTGCTTATTTTGGAAACTCATACAGTTGTTAGAGGAAATGTTATGAAATTGTCATCATGTCTGATGGCTATATTATTCACTTGTATTGTAAACATGTACAGTTGTGGGAGGAAATGCTGTCAAACTGTAGCAGTTCTCAAGAATCAGAGACTTTAGACCTGATTAATAATGTTTAATCCATCTGCCAATCAAGCCCAAACTAATCCAACCTCAGAACAGTTTTAAAATAACCTAACAGCAAGACACATCATAACTATACAGTGTCTGATATACCTTAGACAGGTCCCTGTATCAAGATCATAGCAAGGGAAATTATGTGGGATGTTTTTTCTGTCTGCAGTTTATAAACTCCTGAAGATCTTTCAGTGATATTCGACTCAAGGATGCATCTTGACTAGATGATTCCTTGCACCTTCTAGAACAATAAAATATCAAATGGTACACATAAACACTGCAATCCATATTTTTTGTAACCACCATAAGGTGGAACATATGATGTTCTGCATTTGTTCATCTGTCTGTATGTTACCAGTTTGGTTTCTACACAATAACTAATTTTTTACCATCTAAGTCGCCAGTTTGTGGATGTATCGAAAGCTGAAAAAAACACAGATTATGTCCCTTGCTTAAATACACTTAGAATGAAAGTCTATCATTTGTGTCATTGAAGTATTTTGATACTGAAGTGTATTGAACAGTGAGGAGTGCAGAAAAGATCGTTAGAATGCCAAAACTCTGTCTGCACATATATTTTCAGTTCAAACTTTGTTCAGAATTTGTTGATTAGTTGTGAAATAAAATTATTTGACAGTATCCACTGATGGATTACATTATGATGATGTTGGTTGTAAACTTAATTCAAGGTGAAAATTTAGTTTCTTTGGCCAATAATTGTAATCAGTAATGATCAATATGACTGGAATATATGCCAAAATGAAGTTCGAGTAATATTTGCCAATGCAGGCATACTTAAAAATACTTTGTTATCTTACGAAATTTAACATGATGACATATCAGTATGCAGACACATGTTATTTGGAAGTTTCATGGATATAAAATTGAAACAGATAGGATAAATAATCCATATACCTTGGCTTTTGTGTACAGGGATAAATGATAGATTGGTTCTGGTTCAGTATGTTAATCAGTCATTGAGGCAGTCCATTTCCATCCCAGTGGGAAAGAGCTGAGCTTTCTGAATTAAATACTATTGATAGCAAGTTGTGGACACAACTACTGTAGTGGAGGTTGTTGTGTTTGAACAAAAAATTCTCTTTATTATTAGCTTGTATGATGTTTAATTCTGGAATTATTTAAAGTCATCTATGATTTGCTGTTTTCTGTAACTTTTGGTTATCATTTTTCCACAGTAGCATGTATTTATACAAAAGTTCTGCACATTAACATGTATTTATACAAATGTACATTGTTTGAGGTTTTAAATATCATTACATATGAGATATAAAAAAATAATTTGACATCGGCATGCTCATAAACATTTTAAAAAATAAGTGATGAAGTTGGTGGTATTACAGAGTATAAAAATTGTTATAAAAATAACTGACCCCTGTGAAACATCATCAGCAATTATTACTCTGTTATGATTTGAAAGAAATGGTCCACATGCTTTGTTTATCCGTTTTTCTGCATGGTAGACTTCGTGAGATAATCTGTATATAAGGCATTATCTGCAAAGTCCTGAACATATTTCTTTCTCATCTTTCTTACAATAGACATAAAGGCATTTGACTGAAAATTTGAAGTGGCTTTTAGATATATTTTTCACTTAGGGTGCTTTCTAGGGGTCAGTACTTGGAGATGATGTTCAGTAACTTTACTTGTGATGCTTTAGATGTTTTAAACTTACTTCAGCTGAGTACGATATTGAAAAAATTACTTATGAACATCAATCCCACTATAGGAGAGTGGTATTCCTTGTTGCAGAACAAATTGCAGAGACGATTGGTAGTGTGCTGATTGGGTATTGGACACAATTAACTTTTGCATACCTTCTGAAGTGTGAACTTCGACATGAGTGCATACAGTGCTAGTATGCACTGACATGGACACATTCTTCTGATGACTTCTACCCTGTGAGACAGAAGTATTTTAACATGACAGGCTTAGAATTTAACATAAATTCCTTTGTAGCCCAGACAAGTAGGTTGAAAATTATATTATTCATGCCTAGTCTTCACTTGTCCTCCTGCAAAATGCTAACTGGCAGCAACTGAAACTTTACTGGCTATGAGACCATTGGAATTATGAAAACTACTAGTCTAACAGGAAACTTACTAGCTGCAAGCTAGTGGACTACCACTGATTTTTAAGCTCTGCATTATATGCATGAAGAAACTCTCTCTTCATGTACTTGAGTTTAAATTTATGGGTGGTGGGGGTTATCTCGTAGAGTTTTAGTGCAGTTCACTTTTGCATTTTTTTTAGTTCCACTTTTGGGCAGCATCATGTAGCTGCTGTTATGCTGAGGTGCCATAGAACACTACATAAATGCATCACTTTTATCATCATTATTTTAGTTGTTATGTAGATAACTTGGACTAGCAGATGAATACTACATTAGAGGAAACAGAAATTGATATTCATGGATAACACTGTGTATGTAACTAGGAGAGGTTAACACTAACAAAACACAGACTAAAAAGGCAATAAAGGTTATTGTATGGACTTAGGTATCAAGGAGTAATACTTGAAAACTTTTACTTTCATGAACTGAAAGTTCAGTATGCATCTATTGTAAAACCGAAAACTTGAAAAACAATTTATGCATTATCTATATATATATATATATATATATATATATATATATATATATATATATATAAGCTTCCATACCATTTAATCATGGTGAAGAAATTAACCTTTTGATCAGTGGACTAAGAAAGCTGTTCAGCTATTTTCTGCAGCTGTAGTAATGTTAAATTCAAGATGCAGAAGAAGCCTACAGTGTGTACTAAGTAAAGAATCTTTCTTTTGCAAGCAAAAAGTAAAATATTTTGTTACACTTTTAGTAAATATTGAGTCCTAGGCATCACTTTTCCACTGACATCTGTAGTACTGCTCTTAAAGTGGTTAGGATTTTGTTTTTTAAGTCGTTCATTCTGAAAGTCGTATCCATCATACTGTGGCCAGCAGGTGAAATGGTATTCTGCTCAAACCTCTGATAAAAATAGTCAATATTTTTGCAGTATAGACAGATCACTTGATAATTAATGCATTATTTTGGTTTTATTACAGGTGCAAAAACTTGCCAAGAATGAGATTTTGATGGTGAATATAGGTTCCTTATCAACAGGTGGTCGTGTTCTAGCAGTGAAAGGTGATTTGGCCAAGATTGGTCTTACCAATCCAGTTTGTACTGAGATTGGAGAAAAAATTGCTCTCAGCCGAAGGGTGGAGAGACATTGGCGGTAAGTTTATTTTTTGCTATGCTTGATTGCAGAGCAATTTTGGCTTATGGATAGATGCTGTCTGTCCATCTGTCGGTTATCAAACTCGCAGATTAGAATTTGCACTTGTTTAGGTTTTTCAGATGCTGTCACTTGCAAATTACACAAGTTAGTATTCAGACGCATCATGTAAAATGCTAAAATTTTTCAGTGAAAATTAGGTAACTGTGACCTGTATTTATTGTCCAATGATTTTAACTGTTGCATTCTGCTTGTTTCTCATATACTGTTGCCACAGAACTTGATATGTAATGGCATCATGAGGAGTACATTTATAATGAGCCATTTTGTAAAATGTAAATGGGATTCTGAAAAAGAGGTGATGGATGGATATTCAAGTGTTAGGTAAAGTTTGGTCTGTGATGATTTCATAGTTTTTGTCACTTTATCCTGACTTGCTGGCAAGGGGGATCTCCCCATTGTCAAACAATTTAAGTAATATCTTGTATGAATTTACCTGAATGGCATTTTAACTCATTCATTGTATTGTTTAACTCATTCAGGCCTGATGAGTTGTTGAAGTCTTGCATGAGATAGAGGTTTCTAATTGATTTTAAGTAAAGCCAAGCAAGTGTTGACATAGGTAAAGGGGTGAATCCAAGTTTTTTTTCTTCATGTTTTTTTCTTTTTATTATGCGTCTGCCATAAGGCAGAGCATATTATGTTGATGTCTGACAGTTACTAATTTTGTGGCAGAGAGCTACTGTAGGTCAGTTGGTAATACATTAAACTCGTAATGCAAGGTTTGTGAAATTGATACCAGCCCATGTTGGCTGTCTCTGACTGTTTGGGAAAGGCACTTAGCTCTCATTTCCTTAGCAAGATATAGCTAATAATATGTTAAAAGTGCTGTTAGAGCCAACCCAACCCGACCCCCTACTAATTTTTTTTCTACACAACAGCTCAGGCTGTCCACCATCTATAGTTAATCTTCTTTATGGTTTGCTTGAGCTTGGGATAAGGAAGAAACATACTGATCTAGGTCTCAAAGGTTAAGATCACTGTGACTGAAAGAAAAAATGGCCTCTGCATTGACAGTGACCAAACATGGTGGATAGCTTGCACTTGGGGTAAGAAAGAACCCTATTGATTTTGGGGCCAAATGTCAAGGTTACTGGCTGAAGAAAAGAAAAAAATCCTTTCAGCACAATGACTCAGATTCACCTCTTGGTGGATGGCTTGTACTTGGGGTAAGGCAAAATTCTGTCATGTTAATTTTCACAACATCAACCAAGCTTTGCACTTGGGGTAGGTAATGGTCAGTGTGACTGAAAGAATGAAAATGGTTTCTGTACAGAAATTTCAGTTATCTACTTAGAGAACTATTAAGCACAGTATGGGCATGGTACTCTTGTTAACTTAAGCCACATGGCCTCCATTTATGAATTTATTCAATTTTTTGTTGTTGCCAAGTTTGACATTTTAATCAGGGTGACCTGAGGATTTTAAAATTTGGTCCCAAGCTCCAATCTCAGTATTTTCTTGACAATGAAAATTTGGATCTCAAAATGCCCAATATTTTGGCAGTTACTTTATATGGTGTATAGAAAACCTTGACATGGTTGTAATGCTTATTTTTTGCTTTTCATTTGATCAATATGCTAAGAACTATGGCATTACAGCAACTGGACTGGGATACTACCTCATCTTGTCAACTGTTGGGGTTAGTCTACGAGTTACTTAATTTTAAGGACTTCATCAAAAAATGACTTTCTGGGGTTGTTTCTTCTTTCATTTTGTATGTATTTAGGACCAGATTGTTGAAATAAGGATGGACTTAATCACAGGGAGGTTTGGGAATTGTCAGTTTTCAAGAAGTCCATTTGGTGTATATATAGTCAGGGATTTTTACGATAGTAATAGAAGAATGAAATGTTACTCAAAAGCTGTGAAATTTTTATATGGATGAGCTATTAGGAGGAGATGTTGTGTAATGGCCAAAGCTTGGGCTGTTTCCCTATGCATGATTTTAAATTAAATGCTAGGAATAACCTTTGAATTTTTTAAGAGTAATAATGATGTGGGTTTTTATTCCAGTCTTGTGTATTTTTGCCTAACATGCATACCAATACTGCACAGTAAAATGAATACAAGAACAGGGTGTATCATCCTTTGACTTCTGAGCAATATTACTAACATATGCATATACTGAAATAGCCAATGAGGACTTCAAGAAATTTTATCATCCCTTTCCAACATTACGAAATCATTAGCATCACAATTATAGGGATGTAGATAGGTCTAATGGATCACCCTGCCTGTCATAAGAGGCAGCCATCTGAGGCAACTTCTTTGTTAAAAGTGTGCGTTTTATATAAAAATTTGACTTTGTCTTTTAAGGAAGTTACTTTTTTTTGCTTTTATCTGTAATCTTTGGGTTTTTTATGTCTCTTTTTGGGACACTTAAATTTACTTGGCACTCTATAGCCAGGATGGTGCTGATGTGCCATTGAACTATAAGCAGCTGTACATACAGACAGAATATGCATTGGATTCATGCTTGCACATTTTAAACCATTTTTTTCCACACATCCAGAATTTTTCAAATAAAAAGTTGTGGAGTTGACTGTACAGGGCTGGAGGCCAACTTTAGTGACAGTGTTTTTCCCTTGATCACCCCAAGGGGCCAGTCACATAAAGCTATTGAAAAATTGCAGTGGATGAGTTTATCATAGGACATTGCTTTCTGTGAATTTTTATTGCATTAAACTATCGTAACCTTGAAGAAAGAAATTCTTCTCTTATATATTAACCAAGACCAAGAAATGAAATTCATTATTAGTTTCATTTAAGGACTTTGCTAAAATTATAATGCAATTCATTGTTAATTTCCTGTTAATTTCATATAGGAACTTTTGATCCAATTATAATGCAAACCACTCATGTCCAGCATTATGAAAATGTCATTATGCAGGTCCATCTTTAGGATTTTGTAAGCATGAGGGAGGCATAAGACACATAAACTGCGAGTTTGGAATACCAGCTTTTCATTTGGCAAGAAAGGTGGCTGTTGATGAGAGGTTATTTACATTTAGGTTAGGACTTCAATTTGCAGAAATACAAATTTTCAGAAAATAATCATCAGTGATTACATCTCCCATGTGGTGTGCTTTTATTAGGAAGGTTGGGTGGAATAGATAATTAGACTGATAACATTTACATGGCCATTTATTGCATTGTATTTCAGGTTGATTGGCTGGGGTCAGATCAGACAGGGAGTGAAAGTCAACCCCGAGGCCCAGCCTGAATGAGAGGGATGCTGAATCAAGTTGTATACTTTTTGAGAAGGAAAGAAAAAATGAGAAGACCAACTGTTTTCAGGTCTTTTCACAAAACATTAAACCTAAATTTCAGATACCAAACCATGTATTAATGCAGGTCTGACAGAAATGGCAACTTTATAGTCAGATTAATGCAGTAAAAATTTGCATGAAGTTTTAGGCACATATAAATTTGTTTTGATAATTGATAATACCTATCTGTGATATTAAATGTACAAAATATACATCATCACAGTATTAGCTGCATTATTTTACAAGTTTCTTGATTGACATCTGACGTGTACAGAGGAAACTTCAAACTTGATAGCAGTAACGTGCTCTTCAGTAACCTTAGAATCTTAATAGACCATCTTGCATCTGTGGTAACCAAGATTGTTGTGCTGCAATATTGAAAATGCTGCTTCCGACTTTTCATTAAACATTGTGCTTGACTTTAATGATAACTGCAGATATACAGTGACAGCAAATGTTTTGTAATGATCCTGCATTATAAGCAGAATAAATTGGATTGTCTCGAAGGATTGACATGTATGCTGTAAAATTACAAAAAGCATTAAAAAATTATAGTTGTTAGTTTTTTTGCATGAAAAAATATATATATATATATATATATATATATATATATATATTCATGTCATTTCATTCAATAAAATCATGTAAATAATGTACAAGATCTTCAGATTGTGTTCTTGTTACCCTTGAGACATAGGTTGAATGATTTCAGTTTTTGTTGTCTTATAATTTAAGCAGAATCAGATAAATTACCTATTGTGTACTGTGTCATACTCAACACAAGAAGGAATTTAATTTGGGCCTCACTCAAAAATGTCATTGGAGAGCTATGTTGTTGTTGTTGTTTTTGTAGGGTTTAACGCCATTTTTCAGCACAAGATAGGCTATACATAGCGGCCAGTATTAATGGTGGAGGAAGAACCCTGGAAAACCCCGGGAAGAACCACCAACCCACAAGAAGCTATTGGCAGGCTTTCTCACATACCCACGTTAGCCATTGGAGAGCTATAGCAATTTGACAGCCAGAGCTGTAGCAATTTGTCAGCAGCAAACTATAGCAATCTGTCAGCAAGAGCTATAACAATCTGTCAGCAAGATCTGCAGTAATCTGTTAGCAGTGAGCTACAGCAATTTGTCAGCAGCAAGCTATAACAATCTGTGAACAATTTGGTTTCCACAAGGGATTAATGGGTTTCAACCAAATATTTTTATAGTTTTATATTTATGACAACTTGGACAGGTTCAGTTCTAAGGCTTCCAATTTCGCCCTTTTGAGGAGTTGTGTTCCTGATTATCTTACCTTCTAAAACTTCGTTTTAATGTCAATAATAATTTACCAGTCACTGTTATTAAGAATTATACCTCTTTGCTAGATGCACCAACACCCAGTTCTAGAGACTTTATGGAAAGTGCATGAACCCAGTATGACCTACATCATCAGCCCATGCACTGTAACATGACCTCATTCTTTTTTGGATGACCATTGAGTCAACATTTGGAAAATGAGACACTATTATGATGGATATACTAATTACCAGGGCTGAACAAATGTCAATAATAAGGGGATGAAAGAAAGAGTAGTCAGTTCCCCCTAGCTACATTAAGACCCTTAATATCAGTCTCAAGGTACAAGATTCACTGCAGTTTGTTAGGAGTAATCAGTAGAACGAATGACAGTGACCTTGATCTACAGGCACATTGTGCTATGGCAGATAAGGATCTTTGTTGTTTGCAGTCTCACTTGACTTGTAACAAGTACATACAGTAGTCCTAACTTAATGGACTCTACATCAAGCAGTGGCAGAGTCTCTCATTTTATAGGAGACATCTCCAGCGGGCTTGTTTGCAGCTAAACTTGACAAGTTCCATTTTATGTCTCCCCAGTTCCAGACCAAGCATCGTGGGTATTGGATGACTTTAGTCTGAACTGGGATCTATTGTTGCACATTCCCACCTTTCATGTCGATTGCCAAGTACTGGACAAGATCAGAACATTCACAGCACGGATAATGCTGATAGCACCTCTGTGGCCTCAGGGCTGTGGATTAATGACCTCAACTTACTGATCAACAAACCAAGGGTATTACTTCAGTGGGATAGTCTTTTCTTACAACACAGAGGTACTCTACTTAACACAAATCCTCAGATTCTCCAACTTCATGCTTCATCTAAAGCTATATATTTACCATGCAGAATTTTCAAGTAAAGATACTGACTAAATCATACAGGCCTGGCAATGTTCTACATCCAAGGTCTACAATGCAGAGTGGAAAATATTTTGTGTTTTGCGCACTAGGAAACCTTGCTGACCATCTCTCAATGCATTATTAGATTTATTCCTCATCCTCTTTGAGGAGAAATTTGTTGAACCTCTACAAAGGTTACGGTGCTGCCCTTTTAAACACAATGGGGCCCTGGGTGGTCGAATAGTGTAAGGCACTTGCCTTTACTGATAACTCACACCTCACCTCTGCCGACCTGGGTTTGAGTCTCAGGCTCAGCCATTGGGGGTATGGAAGAAAGCTTGCCAGTAGCTTTCCATAGGTTGGTGTTTCTTTCCAGTTTTCTCAGGTCGCCATTTAAGGCCTTGAAGCCCATACAGATCTAGCTGATTCACTGTCAGATATGCACTTTTTATTAAAAATGAACTTCTAAAACTTAAATAGAAATGGACTAGATTTGAGTGGCATCCAAAAACAACAGCTTTACAACTTAATTCAGATCATGCATGTCAGCTGTCAAAAACAGCTACAATTATTTTAAAAATAAACCATGAAAGAAAGACTAATCAAACATACTGGTATGTAAACTTGTATCACCATGTCTATTGAGGAGCCATATAGTGTTGCCCACATCTATTTCATTTTGTCACATCAATTATTTTAGTTTCCACCTAAAATAATTTAACAGATGAAAATTAAATTTGATTGGAGCCTTTGCATTAAGAAAACTTTGGTCAAGCTTGATTTCATCATTTTCCAGCAAAATTTTACATAGGTATGGCACGTTTGACTTCGAAGTTTGTCCTTGGTTCATTTTTCGGTCAATAACGTTTGGACATCATCATGAATTGAAATAAGATTTGGTATGAATCTTTACATTAATTAGTCAATTCTAACTGAACTATTTTGTGGCAATATTTATTGAAGTGATGACTTCTTTCTTAAAACATTGCGCTTTTATTTAATTTCTTCTAATAACTTTTAGATGCTTCATAGATTGAAATTAGATTTGGTTTGAGGCCTTTCATCCAAGAAATCTTAGGTTTAGATTGATTTTCAGTTGAGTTTCATGTTATGCAAAATGTGGACTCCTGTTTGACTTGGAACCTTGCCCCTTAATTCCCATTCAGTTTTGAAAGACTTGATAGATTGAACAAGTCCTAGGTCGAGTTTGATGTTAACTGTTGTCAGGCAAAATTTTAGGAGTTATGACCCATATTTAACATGGCCCACTGCCATTTATTTTTATTATATTGGCAGTGGCATTCTTGCTATGTAGACTTATCTCGAGTTTTACAAAGCATTTTCACAAGAAGAACTTTAAAATTTCAAAAACAAGATACATGTCTGCAGCCAGAATGACTACTATTTCTAAGTTCTCATAAAGTGCTCAACAGGATCTGACCAAGTCTGATAATCAGTATCCTTTCTGAGTTCCCTTGACCTTTCCCTCCCCATGTTAAGATATTTGATGAGCAGTATCCTGGTCCGAGTTTTCCAGAAGTATCCTTTCTGAGTTTCCCTTGACCTTTCCCTCATGTTAAGACATTTTATGAGCAGTATCCTGGTCTGAGTTTCCTCTGACCTTTCCCTCCCCATGGTAGACATTTGATTAGTTAAGCATCTTACTACAAACAGGGTACATGCTGGTCAAAAAATTTTGGGCTAAAGTTACTTTTCTCTCCCATTATAAAATGGCAGTGTTGGGAAAATAGGCAGAGGAGAGAAAAGTTTAGAATGGTCAAACAGTCACTTAAGATAGACATTTATAAAAAAAAAACATTTTAGACAAATAATATAAAGAGAAAGAAATCCTTGTTAAACTTTATGAAACTATTAAAATCCAGTGACCACGATCGAGGTATTAACTAACTCTTACTTTTTTGGATGAAATAAACTTGTTTATCTTTTCTACCCAACCTCCACAAATCAGTAACTTGCTTGTCATTATGTTACAAATACATGACATGTCCCTCATTTTAAACTTAATGTGCGAATTTTTGGATGAAATCTCATTGATTGTGACATAATGGGAGACATTAATGATCATTCAGTTGACACTAAAGTTGATAGGATGTCATGAAAATACTTTGTTTAAACCATTTTAAATTGATTGTTTTAACAGAAGACACGAGTTAATATTATACTCAGAATACCAAAGTATTCATTAGTCAATATGGGCAAGATGAACTCAACTAGAAAAAAGGGGGTCAGCTTCACTTCCTCAGCATATATAGATGAAATGACAGTCATTAGAGTGACTATTTTAGTTAGAACCACCCTTAGTGTGGACTCTGGCATAAAGCTCTTTTTGGCAAGTCTACATCAGTGAGAAGCTAGGCATATCAGACACTTTCCTAAATATCATTGACGCATCATCATCATCAACAACAGGTAAGGTTCTTGTGAAAGTTTTTCATTTCTGCACATTTCCTAAACCTCTTCAAAGACTTGTCACACTTGGCATAATTCATAATGATGATGAGACAGCTGATATGTGATGAAAGGGCACAGTAACTGCAATCTGGTGCGTCTGCCATGCATATTAGTAGGCAGTTTTGCCTAGGACTGCCTGACAATGTTACCACTCTGAAGGACATATTTTTTATCCCTTTTTTCCAATTTCATTGTGTGTGTGTGTGATTTGGATTTTTAATGTAGCTTTATTTTCCAGTCATATTGTTATGATGTCTGGAGTGTAGCAGTTTATAGTGATGTCTAGCACTGGCGCATCACGTCTTACCCAGTCACATTATCCTGACACCATGCCGACCACTCCTAACTCTAACCTCTTAATGCTGAGTGCCTAGTGAGGCAGCTGCTGGTACTATTTTTACAATCTTTGGTATGACTTGGCCAGGGTTCTAACCTGCAGCCGCTCACAGCAGAGGTGGATGCTTTAACCACTTAGGCCACCAGAGTGGTCTCGACACCCATGTCATTAAGGTCTTGGATGAGTTTGATAATGAGTGAGCTACATGGATTTTAATGAGGTGATCTGCATCTGACTGAGTTATTTGATTTGCTAATTTTTAATAGCCCATTTATGTTGCTGTTTTGCAACTCATTTTGTAATATGCTCTCTTGCCCCTTTGACCTTGGGATTAAGGTCAGTCATGGAAAGTCTGCATTCTAATTTTCAGGGTTCATACACCTTTGGTGTGACAAAATTCAAGGACTTTTCAAGGAATTTATCCAATTTTTTCAAGGACCTGGATGCCCAGTGCACTTAGGTATCTTTATCAATGGCCATTTAAAGGATTAGTGAGAATGTTGTAATTTCCTGACAAGGGGCTTCATTATATATGTGCAATAGGCTTGAGACTTCATAATAGAGAATAGAAAAAAAAACAACAAATCTTAGGAGAATAACAACACTTTATTTCTAAGAAAAATAAATGAATTCAGATCTTTATATGAAGAACCAAACACCCCTATACACTACATAGCAAATAAGGTACACAAGGTTCAACAGTAAAAATGGCCTGGCCTATTGTCAGTCTAAGGCACTGCTATGTGACTGATAATACCCAATAAATCAGATGAGATGAATAAATGCACAACAATTAACAAACAAAAATAAACAGGATGGAAATTTTTATTGAGATTCCAAGTTGATAGCCCTGTTATTTAGTAAAGGCAAATTTGTGGATTGTTTCATTATGGCGGTATAATCCATTATTTCACTTTCAAGTACATGGGGCATTAATTACCAGGTCTTGTATTCTTGTTTTTGATGCCAACTGGGTTTGAACACACGCTTCCCAGGCATTTTGCTCCAAGTGAAATGGGTAAGCTCTTGCAGAAAAATACCCAGATAATTCTTTTGTATTCTCAATGCCACGTACACGTTTATACTTTGGGTGTGTGTGAATGCAACCTCCTGAATATTTGGTAGCAATTGGAGTTTACAGAGATTGTTGAAGTCCTCCTTCTCTCTCTGACACACTTCACAAAAACACATGGGCCAACCTCGTATAAATGGTATATAGCGATTTACATAATTTATGAGTACCTGAAGTTTTCAGTGGCGGACAAAATCAATTTCTGGAATAACTTTGACGCATGATATGATGCATTCATGCATCTTAAAATCGTCCGCCATGAAAGCATGCCACATTTATATCTGCTGTTGGGTGATCGTTCATCAAAATTTTACAGGTACATTTGCACATAGATGTAAGTACATTGTGTAGAAAGCAGCCTTTCTGTTAACAGGCATACAGCCGTAATTTATGCCCAAAGTTTGGTCGCAACTCCGAAAAAGTCAGGAATTGACTTCTAGCAGACTTCAAAATTTTAGATTGTATGCCAAAAATCAGAAGCTTGGACATACAATAAGAACAAATTGTAACCATTTTTGTGTATATTTTTCATTATCTTTTGAGAGTTTGAACAGCTGATTCACCATGCTTTAAAGTACAAAGATGTACCACTGCTGCAGAAAATAAATCAAAGAATAATAATCATTGGAAAAGATTCACATACTTTTTAATGCTCTCTATAATCAGGTCTGCATGCAATTATAAATATCTGATCGCTCACATGTTGAAAACCACCCACAGCAAACAGTTTTGATTACATAATGTAATGGCATGAAAAGAAACTTTCATTCATTTGTCGATTAATTTTATATTTTTCAAGGACTGAGGCTTATTTTCAAGTACTTTTAAAGGACTTTTCAAGGTAAAAACGATTTCAAGTACTTTTCCAGGATGAATCAAAATTCAAGTACAGTAACTTTTCAAGGTACCGTGCGAACCCTGAATTTGGTTTAACAGAAAAAATCAGTTTAAATTTCAATAAACTGCATTTGGGATGAACCATCATGAAGGTGAGACAATTCATTCTTCATCTCAAGATCACCATCAGAGAAAATTTGTGTTCAGGTTTTGGTAAAAGTTTGTCCATTAGCTTACATTTCTAAAACCCATTAATGGATTATGTTCATACGTCAGATGAATCATTATGAAGCTAAGACAGTTTATTCAGCAACAGACTCAGCTGTACCATTGGCTTGGGGCTTGCTGACAGAAAATTTGCATTAAGATTTTGGTTAAAAAGTTTGTTTTGGCTTCAATCAGTATAAAGTGAAGGCAATTCATTCTATGACATGCTGACTTGTCCCTCTGACTTGTGGTCAAAGTCAGTCATAGTAAATGATCATTTAGGTTTGGGTTCAAGTTCTGTTTAAGTTTACATTTCCTAAACACCTTGATGGCCTTTGTTCATACTTGGAATAAATCTCTTTTAAGCCAGGATGAACCATTTTTGGACATACTCCCTTTTGAAATTTCAGATTTAGAAAATTTGCATTGTGGTTTTGGTTCAAGTTTTATCTGATAATATTTTCCTAAATCCATTAATAGATTTTGTTTATATATGGGATCAGGATGCAATAAAAACTTGCATTATGATTTTGGTTCAAGTTTTATTTGTTTGTTTATAGTTCCTAAACCCCTTTGATACTTTCTTCATACTTCAAATTAATGATTATGAATCATAGGCAATGATTATGAATCATAGGCAATTCACTCTGCAAAATGCTTGCTCAACCTTTTGACCTTTGGGTCAAGGTCATGAGTTATGCTGTAGTGGCATCAAATGCATAGGCAAGATATGGGTATCATTTTTCCAATGTCATAATGTCCCCAAAAAAACAAAGTGGAGAGATGTACTCGAGTCAGCTTGTCCATTACACTTCCTTCCCTGCCATTTTGTGAAAAGTGATGGGGAGTATACATGTTTTTATCTGTCTGTCCAGCATACTTTAGTTTCCTCATCATGACACATTTATATTGAGGGGTGAATCTTGGCATACACATCCATCATTAGAAGGAATATAGCTCAGTATTTTAAGTTTTCCATCACTCCTTTCTGCTCTATAACTTTAAAGCCATTTAAGCTGCAGGCTTCCATTTTGCAACTAATCTTCCAGGATTTCTTTTTTTACTATCCATAATGCATTAACTGCTACTGTTGCACTGATTTCCTTTTCACTCATAGGCCCCCCCCCCCTTCATTTATTCCTTCCTCCAGTTAGTATAGGAGGGCCAGAATTGAAAAGCACCAGATCACAGTCTGATTCCTGTGTCAACAAATGGAATAATCCCCTTATTTTCCTTGGATGACATAAGCATTAATATATGTTTACATTCCTCACTGAAATTTGCCTTCATGTTTATTTTTAAACATAATTTTGGCATTCCACCAACCTTTTTGTATTGTCCTAATGTTAACCTCCTTAGTACTTGCTATAGTTGAATGTTGTCTGTTTTCTTCATAAATTTAATGGGGTTTTGCACCTTGATTAGTGGTGTACCTGTAAATTGTGTTCCCATTTAATGTTTGCTGCTCAGATAAGTGTCATCTACACTTTTTGGTTCCAGACATTTTGCATCTTGTGACTATAATGTCACAAAGTGTTGGCACCTGTCCACATGGGTCACTCATCTCACATGCTTAGCCTGGACCTTCTAAGCTATGCTACACTTCTGGCAGAGATGTGCATACCCTCTGTGGCATCACATAAATGAGATTGTTTGCAAGACTATGCTGGCAGCACCAGCTTTAAAAATTTGGGAGAAGGTCCCAAAGGGTGGTCATGGCGAGCATGCCTGCTGCTTCCATTTACCAGTGTTGCTAGCCCCTCAGAAAGTTGGGTCATGTTATGACAAAACCGAGACAGAATGTTTGTTTATACAAGTTGAGGTATCAAAAAGATATACAAGAGTATGTTACATTTAAGTAACATGTTCAACATTTTGTGCATTAGCATGTTTTCCAAATTTAATGTATAAAATGTATTGGACTATAAGATCAATAACTACTGAAACCCAACTACCTTTTGACAATTTTTTATTATTAAATACTATACAAGTGACATTTTTACCAATTCAGTATCCAAAGAGTTAGCACATTAACTACAATCTTAAAAATCTTGAACCAAACTGGTCCCATGTTAATTTACAGATTAGATTCTTTTTAAAATTCACTGGCAAAGAGAGCTCTACAAAAGATGATTTTTGTATGAGAATTCCTACCAACTGTAATTTTTTAATTAAGGTGAAATCACAAATAAATCAATTCAGACTGAGCATGGCATTTCCATTCCCAGTGAATATGTGTTCACAGAATCTGGTGCGAGGCAACAGTGAATGTGTGACTGTATACTATTGCCTATTCCACCACCTGGATTGAGAAAGCTGTGAATGTGTGACTGTACACCATAGCCTGTTCCATCTCCTGGATTGAGGAAGCTGTGAATGTGTGATTGAATACTACAGCCAGTTCCATCTCCTCGACTGAGGCAGCTGTGAATGTGTGATTGTATACTATAGCCTGCTCCATCTCCTGGACTGAGGCAGGTGTGAATGTGTGAAACCAGCTGGAAAACTAGCTTGATTAAATACAGTACATCAAGAATCATCTATTTTAATTATTTTGGACACCACAGATTCGGCTCCCCACCTCTATAGAAAAGTTCAGCAGCAACTGTCAATATGCACATATGAAAACTTAAGTTTTTTGTCATTTGGCCAAAGCTGAAATAAGCTGTGACCTTGGGAATTGTACTCTCTGCAATGTGATATGGTCACCAGGTGGTTGGGAACTGTTACTGCAAGTTGTATAGTTTACATTTGAAAAGCAAACAGTTTACCTTAACTGGAAGTTCAAAAATTTGTAACCAATCCAGAAAACTTACTGCCAAAACATATGGACCTACTGTACATACAATAAATCATTTTGTTAATAAATAGTAACATGTACAGAAGGTTTACATGCATTTAAATTCTTCAGATGTGACAGAACAAAAGCGATTATTTGTCGAATGGCCCAAAATGGGGTATAGTAAAGACCCAACAAAAACATGTACACCTCTTCAGTCGTTTTCTTATAAGCCATTTAATTTAAATCTCAAACCTCTTAAAAATCTGCTTTTATATAATAAATCTGCTTCAATTTCAATCAAACTTCTTAAGCAGTGATGACATAGGCAAATTTGATTGAATAGAACAGTTGCTAGGATTTCAGAGGTTTAATTTAACAGCCATAACCTTCTGGACAGCAAATTACATTCATGCTATTTGCATTCATTTTGAAAATCAATTTTGGCAGTATACCAAGCATGTGCAACCTCTGGCCCATAACCAAATTTTATACAGTTATATTTAGATCACGTGGGCACATTTAAAAACTGCTATCTGGCCTACGCCCTGGGGGAAAGTTGCATATACCTGCAGACAGGCCCAGCATGTGATGTTTTTCTTGCATGTGCAATGAATATCTGGCACCTTTACAAATTTTTTTTTTTGTTGAATAAATTGTGAATAAAACAAACAGGAAATGAAAAGGTGCCTGTGTGCATCGTGCACTTCACACACGCAACCAGCCAGGTCTGCCTGCAGTACATCAGGAGTCATTTTTTTAAGGAGGTGAGTAGAAGAAAGGAGGGCTTTATGAATCAGAGCAATATCAAAATCAATGACTGTGATGAAAGTAGCAAGCAAGAGAAGCAAAACACGAGAGAAAACCATATCAGACTCTCAACTCCTGCTCCTAATGATGCCATTTATAGTTCTTGTTTGCTCCTATAAATACCCCCAAGTATACATATGTTGCTACACCAGATGATTGTGGTTATAACAGGCAGAGCTAATTTAAGCTGGTCGCTAAATCTAGATATCCTCACAGCACATGTAATAAAACAAGGGTACCATGAATGGCAGTTGCCCACTCCATGTTTCTTACAGGCCTATATAGATAACTGGATGGAGAACTCGCCATTATGTGACCGTTCCAGTGGCCTGGTGGTAAAAGCATCTGCCTCAAATGCATGAGGTTGGGGATTCAAACCCCGACCAAGTCATACCAATGACTTATAAAATTGGTACTAGCAGCTGTGTCGCTTGGCGCTTAGCGTTAAGATGTTAGTGTTAGAATTGGTTGGCCTGGTGTCAGGATAATGTGGCTGGGTAGGACATGAAGCTACATGTCTGCGACATGATACCCCAGTGCTAGACATCACTATAAACTGTCACACTGCAGATATTGTAGCGTGATGACTGAAATTTGTTTAAAGCAATGTTAAAAATCCAAATCATACACACACACATCAGTATGTGAAAACCATTTTCATTCTCAGTTGGAGACCTTGACTTATGAGCCCAAAATTGATAGGGTTCTTCCTTATCCAAAGTATAAGTCATCCAGAAAGTTTGGTACTTGTTACTGGTGCACAACTTAAGTTACTGAACAAAATTGGTAAAACACGGTCAAAGAGATTAAAACACAACATATGCTAATTTATGGTGGTCAGATGAACAAATGTGTACTGAAAAGGCATTTTAGAGTTACAGTACATGGCAACTGAAATAAGCTCAATTTTTTAAGGTGACACCTCTGAAATATCGGGGTTTTTTAACGAACATTTAACAACAATTTTTTGTAGCGTGGGGGGTTAAGTGATTAATGTATCAATAAAGTGTGTTGTAAGCAATGCATTTCAAGCTGATACCACTTACTACCATGGTGGAATTTTTAGAAATAGTTATATATCTAGTCTGACAAAGACACAATATATTTTATTAACATAAAAGATGCTTTTAAAATCATATATACTATCCTTTTAAAACACCTCTACTCTAACTGAATTTATTAATTATCTACATTTATTTTTAAATGAAATCCAGAACTTTAGTTGCAGGCTGAGATGCTGTAACACTACATGTATCTTACTTGTGTTAGACATTAACATGGATACACCTTATTTAAAACTTGTAGGTCATGATGCATTTTTTGGAAATAGTTGCATTTCAATGAAATAATAAATTGTTAATGCAGCTGATGTACATTAATGCAGATGAGTTGCCAAGTTTCATCGTGACCTATTAAAAATTTTAAGACTAGATTTTGTCCTAACCTGAAATCAGCTTAATGTCAAAAGACCACTATTTTTCACAGCAATCTATCAAAACTTTCAAACTAACTGAGGCAGTCACAAGAATCATCGGAAGGACAGAACTTGTTTTTTCAAACGATGTCCATAACATCACAAAGACTCATGGTGATTATACCTGACATCCAACTCCAAGTTTAAAAATACAATATCTTTGATGAAAATCACATGTCAATACACACAGCTTCTGATGATAATAATAGGTGCCTGTGATCCATCAAAAACTCTTGAGTTTCTTTGTGTCCACAAAGACAGCAATAACTCTTAACAAAAAATGTGGGAGTATCCTGATTTGTCAGTATGTGCATCTTCAAGTGAAAACCATAACAATGACCAATTTTCATTGCAATCCCATTAAGAATTATTTGTATTCACAAGATTTTGCATGGGATGGATGTACAAACACAAGAATTCCCACATAACCCAGCCTAGGTTTGCTATAAAAATGTTCATGGAACTACAGCAGTATGCAGTAATATGATTGGACCAGGAAGTTGTTTTAATTCAGTTGGTAGTGTATCAGACTCCTAATCCAAGTGTCCCAGGATTGATAAGCTCCCAGGCCAGCTTCCTCAGTTTATCCTTGACAGAGGCATTATGTTCTCATTTGCATGACCGAGCCAATATGTTACAAATGCCAGTATAACCAACCAATAACAACTGAGAGGATCAATTATTGGATCAATTAGTGAAGTGATGACTTTTAAATAAATTACAACTGAGTTTTGAAAGTGATTCACAAAAAATATATAATCTCGAAACAGAATGGACAACAAACATGACATCAGAAAATACAAGAGAAAGAGCAATATTTCTCTATGTATTTTACAAAATAGTTATTAGGCTTGATTCACAAAAAATATATAATCTCGAAACAGAATGGACAACAAACATGACATCAGAAAATACAAGAGAAAGAACAATATTTCTCTATGTATTTTACAAAATAGTTATTTGATTAGCCTATAAGCAATTTTAAGAATTAAACCAAAGTCTGAAACAAGAAGGTTACAAGCATGATTATCAAAAATATGCCAAAGTAAAATTTATAACAATCAGCCATTTTTATACAGTGCAAAAGTTTTGATCAATGAAAATAAACAATGAGAATCTATATCAGCCTTGACTTGCCAGTGTGAACAATCTCGCTGTTTTATTGTCTGATAGCAAATGTCAAGTTCTAAAGTGCAAGACATCAACCCTGGGTCAACCCAAACAGCATAAATATCAGGGTGAACATCTTACATTGTAGGACTAAGTAAAGGTCATACAAAGGTCTATATAAAACTATAGCTACCTGACTGATTTGTGTCCATTTTCAAATAGGTGCTAATGTTACAGTGGGACCCTGCTATAGCATGCTCTGTTATAACACGAATTCGGATATAGCACGGTCGTGGCATGGCTCCCGAAATTTCATTTACCTTATTACCTTATAAAAAAAAGAAATTCTTATAAGTACGAAAAATAAAATATGTCAAAAGTTTTATTATCATTTTGGAGAAGAGATTGCATATAAATTCGAATATAAGACGATTCTGGCGTGGTTCCTGAAATATCATATACATGTATTATTCTCGTACATGGAAAACATTTCTTCTTTGGGGAAGTAATCGCGTATGGGTTCGAACATAAAACAATCGTGGCGTGGTTCCTAAAATTTTTTAATTTAACCAATTTCTTACAGTTTTGTGCCAAAATAAACATCGGAAATACGAGTTTCTGAACCAATGGCTGGGCCTTTTGAGAACTTTGATCTTTGTTTATTGTTGAAAAATGACAGCTCATAAGTGTTAATCTTATTATTACTGATCCATGAGCAATGAAGCCATCAAGTCTAGTTTGTGTTTGTCTTCAATGCATTCCGTATACAGTCGTTGCTCAAAAACAATATCCGAGATATGTTCTCTAAACTGACTACACAACTAAGCAACAAACAATGCGGCGGTTGATAAAAGATTCTCACCTGAATTATAGATCAATTAATTTAAGTACATTGCTCATCATCAAAGTCAATTGCCAAGCTAAACTTGTTCAAATTATGGGGCAACGATTTATAAAACATCAAAGAAACGAAAGCCGCCAACATGTGCGCGTTGCTTGGCGGTATTGTTTTATGCAATCAGTTGACCAGTGAATAATGTTGTCTACTTCTACAAATATACCCCCGTTGTTGACTGACAATTATTCTTGCTGTAGTCTTTTAAACTAATAGGTGTAAAAGTGTTAGTTAGTGGGCATTTTGAATGGAAAACGGGAAACAGAAACGTAAAGCTTTTACTCTTAAAGGAAAGATGCAGTCACGCAACCGTGTTAATGAATGGCTCAATTTTGATAATGACTGCCCAGTTGCAGATCACGTTTCGGATGCAAAAATTGTTCAAAATATTATGTTCAATAACACCAATGGTGATGATGACAATGGTGATGCTTCTGATGACACTGAGGACACCACACCTGAGGATAATCCACCATCAGCAACAGAAGCAGTCAAAAATTTAGAGTGTGCTTTGAGATGGATGGAGACGCAAGATATTGACTATGTTCAAATTCTTCAGTTAAGAAATATGATTGACTTTGCGAATAGCAAACGTGACAGTAACTGAAAGCAGCTGAAAATCACTGAGTTTTTCAAACAATAATAAAGAATTACAATTCACGGATGAGAAAATTTAGCAGTATGAAATTTATACAAACACCATTTTTAACCTTCGGACGTACTGTTCCATCGTTCGGTACGTAATATTTCCTATTTATTTTTCCATTGAATTCAGTCACATAATGATCTGTGACAAAGTTATTGAATATTTTAAATCTGTGTGCGGATATTTTTGATGGAAATACTAGTATTGTGGATTCAATGTATGTGATTCGATTCACGGGTGAGTACACGGTGTTGATACTCTATTCATGCTATAGATTAGATATGTATATATAAACTATACACGTGTATGTACCAATGCGTGGTTCTCTGAATAAAGAAATATATGCAATCTCTGTTATCACTGCAGGTGTTTTCTCATTTAATATACATTGATTTAAAATGGTAATTATGCCAATGAAGCACATGTTTCTGCACCCGTTTTCATTACCACCCCCACCCACCCCGCTAACCCTGCAAATTTGCTGGTACTGTACATGGTTGCTTATAACACGGTTCGGTTCATAACACGGTCGGGTTCTATGGCTCCCAACTACCATGTTATAGCAGGGTCCCACTGTATATGTGGATATATCCACTCTCTTGAACGAATTACCCCAAAATGTATTCTTCTTCAATAGTAATATGCAACAGCAAGAATATCAACATTAAGCAAGCCAATAATTGACATTTTATGAAAACTAAGGTGAGTCCCCCCTTTTTTTTGGGGGGGGGAGGGTCACTTTCATACATGTTAATACTGCACCAACATGTGCACACATTATCTTTATCACTAATGATGTCAGCAACACTCTTCCAAAATCTGACTTGACATATTTGTGCTGGCAAATAAACAAGCATTATAATTGTAAACTGTCTGAATGTTAGTTTGAGAAACTTCATAAGCACATGGGAAAGGAGAAATGTGGTGCATAAAATACCTATACTCTACACTTCTCAATGATTAGCACCTGCAAGGGGTGACAAGATGGATCTTCCTCAAATTCTGGTTGGTGCGATCACTCATCTCATGCCAAGTGAGTTTCTCCATCCCCTTTTCTCTGGTTTAAAACAGCCTTTAATAGTACCCTGTGTATCTTTAATATCTCCTTAGAAATTCTAGATTATTAACAAGCTTAATATACTTCACAAAAATATTCATTAGATGTACAACTGTCCAATCAGTAGATACAAAAAGTATAGAGAATAGCACTTGTGGCATCTTTTAAAACTGAATATAAACGAGGCAGCACATTTCATGTACATTAATAAATTGTGATCTAATAACAGACAAATCCTGTTTTCATTAACATTCATAGATTTTCTCAGTAGCACTTATAACAGTCATGTAAAATATTATTCATAACTTGAAAACAATTATGTATTTGTTGATGATGAAATGAACTATGAGAATGTAAAATATATAAATGAATGATGAAACAAACTGATAGGAAGTGACACTCTACTGGGTAAATATAATTTCCAAAAGTTCAAGTAAGACCATTTCTTCCTTTTAACTATTTAGTGTTGAAACCATCTTTGATATTCTTCAGTGAAAAACAAGATTTTCAAATTATCTGCTATGGTATACATATTGGATGTCTGCTTGGCACCATTTTCATTTAGGACACAGACATCATTAGAACTAGGTTGGTCAAAACCCACCATGTAATTATGATCATTCATTCAGGGGGATTAGTGATAACAACATTTTCAAGAGAGTCATCATGGCAGCCATACTTGATGTACGACTGGCATCCTTTTCATTTGGGACTTGGTCTAAACCCCACATCATAATGATCATCTATCATGTGGGAGCAGTGACAAAAAAGAATTTTAAGAAAGCTGTGTCAGCGATACTGGATGTAAAAACCCAACATCAAGATGACTTTCTGTTCAAATAGAGTTGTAATAACAAGACTTTTAAGATGGCTACCATGGTGGCTGTACTGGATGTCAGATCAGCACCCTTTTTATTAAGGACCAGCCAGACAACATAAATCATCATTTAATGAAAACCCCACGCTGATATGACCACCCATGTAGAAAAGTAACAATAACAAGATTTTCAAGATGGCTGCAGTGGTGGCCATATTAGGCATCAGATTGATAGCATTTTCATTTAGGATCAACTAACATCATAAGTCTTTTAGTGAAAACCCAGTGTTGATATGATAATCAATATAGGAGCAGTAGCAACAAGATTTTCGGGATTGACACCATAGTGGCTATATTGGATGTCAAATTGGCACCATTTTCATTTTGGACCAACTACACATCACAAGAAGTCTATTGAGAAAGAGTAGCAAGAACAGGATTTTCAAGATGGCCACTGTGGTGGCCATTTTGGATGTTTGAACATCACCAACTAGACCATGGAATGCAAGTGTGTGTGCAAAGTTTGAAGGCACCCCTCCAAGTAATTTAGGAATAGCCATAACAAACTTGTGCTAATGGACACACAACTGACAGACAACAGACAATCCAATAAGCTATTCTGGTCTATGACCAGTAAAGCTAAAAATGAACAGCTGCACTGTTACAAATTTGACCCCAGAAATTAATTTTTTTATGGTCTGAGTGGTCATTTTCTAGAGCATGAAGGCTTGAATATCAACAACACAGGTCTCCAATCACACTTCATTCTAAGCAACTTGCAAAACACTTCTTTGCCATATCCCTGAAATAAAAAAAGAACCACTATTACATTGCTGTGGGAAAATGAGATTCCACATCATCCAAACACCTAAAAATGGCAAAGATCTGGAATATAATTATGAACATCACAATGATGAATATGCAACTAATCTATAGATATTATCAATTACACTAAACTTTGCTCATATAAACTGACCAAATGAAGGGTGTACAAGGTTCAAGTAAAATATATTTTCATGTCTGTGTTTCAATGCACAATTTTGGCTATATAGTGCTGACTGTTCCAAACATGTATGGAGTTCAAGGCATTCATAACATTTCATACACCCCTATAAATTAACATGTAATAAACTTATTACCTCAAAAACTTTACATCTGCATAATTAACAGGTAATCAACTTTTTACCTCATAAACCTTTTCAGTCACCATAATAACTCTTTTGATAAGAAACCACACAGCAAATCATTTTGGTATATAACAGAATAATTTCATACACTTGTATTTGCATTTTAACTTTTGAAGTACTGATTACCTGCTATTTTGTTTTACTCAGTTCTATGCTGCTAGTCAGCTTGAGACTTACAACCCACTTGTTGGAGTTCTAACAATCTGCATTAGAATAATTTTTAACAATACAGTCTGGATTTTATATCTTAATAACTGACCAATCATATTCCTAGAATCTTGTTTATGGGGTAATAAGCTGTCTTGATAGCTGATATATTTATACAGAATAAACAGTGTGTCCAGGGAATACTTTTCTGTCAGTTTGATTGCAAAAGAGAGAAAAGGTATCCAATCTACAGGAATCCTGTAAATTTTTGTTTTTCGTGTGACATGTAGTAACAATGCAAATATGTTACATGTTCACTACTCACATCCCATGAAGATGTTAGGTTTGAGATGGTACAGTTAGTTATTGTTTATTGGTGAGTTAAAGTATGAAGTGGCAAGTTATAAGTTAAACACTCAGTCTTTGTTAGTCAAATGTTTATCAAAATTATCATGGTTCCCACTAGAGCTGGGACCACAAAAAATTTTGTACCACAGTACTTTTTTAACGTACCGTGATATGTGCCATGGTATACCATCATTATTTTAGGGACCAACAATTTAATGTTATGAGGCAGCGACCTGACACTTTTTAAAAAAATTTCTGTCAGTGAATTGTTCATTAAATCTTCTGCTCCGATTTACAGCAAATAACATCATATTATATCCATATTATTTTGAAAAAAATATTAATTAACATGAGATAAAAGAAAAGAAAATATTTCAGCTCGAAAGAAAATCACAGCCTCCCAGCCCACCAAAAGTAAATGGCCAACACCTTATAGTAGATGAATTGGCTATGTGTATGGTAATAGTTGTGTAAGTTGTGGCCTGAAAGCTGTAACTAAAGTGGGATAATTAAGCTCACATTACAGCTGATACTTTTAAAAATATTCTGACATTTGAGAGCCTATTGATAAAAATCAAAAGTGTTTATAATTATGCCAAGAATTTACTACATGCCTTGAATCTTGACATGATTCCCAAAGTCCTTCTGATTTTGTCTGGATTTTTCAATTTTGAATGCAAGATTTCAGTGGCAAAGTACTTGGTCTCTCCCTCCCTATTGTGTTTGGTGTCAAATGAAAACATCTGCTTAATATAAGAATTTGCTGTCAAGCATTTTGTCCAAAATAATGTTGTCAACTAACTCTAATTTCTTGGCAACAATATTTCAAGTTGTAAAAGTAGTTCCATGCTAGGTGTGTGATACAGAAATTTTAGTTGTGTGATACAGAATCACAGATTGAACATCTGTATTGAGGGCTTGATCAGCCATGTAAGATCGACTGCATATGCAATAAAATTGTATCTGTAAATTTTACTATTAATTCATGACAAAAGCTTTTTGTAAAAAGAAACCTAACTTTTTTTGTCATGCATAATGAAAACACTATGTTAATATAATTTAAGTCATTACAAGATTCCTCTGGAATTTCCATACATTTCTTACAGTTGAAAACTACCGACGTACCTGTACACTGAATAAGTACCACTGGAAAAAATACTGCAGTAAACCGGTATACCAGAAATACCCCACACGTCTAATTCCCACACATTACTGGAACAGGAATTGCACCAACTTCCTGACTACATGTTATGAATCAAACACAGACGCACACATACAGACTTGTTTATATTGCATAATCTGTTGTTTGAAGACAGAACCACCCTTTTCCTTATAATAAGAATTCATCCTCCCATGGATGAACCTCGCTAGAAAGAATCCAGAATAGAACACAGACCCAGTCTGCTGCCCAAGTCCACAACCTCCTGGGCTTTAATCTTTGTAAATGAAAGATCGCTGTAAATCAGTGACTGATACGCTCTTTTGATAGTCTTGATGATCCATCTACAAACTCTGGAATGAAATGTTAGCAGAGCCATTTAAGGAGAGGAAAAGTAACCTTTCTTTTCTCTTTAGCCATGGCCAAATAGAATCTTAACATCCTAACTGGACATAAAAGATGATCTTTATCATTCCCAGCACAGGTACGACTGATGTTGGGAATCTCTACTAGAAGTGATGCTACTGAAGGTAGCTGTTTATGGTTAAGAAACCTAGTTGGCAACAGAGAGATGCTGGCTCACAATTGCCACTGAACCTTAGACAACCTGGTTCAATAGATAGGGCACAAAGTTCACTCCTTCTTCTCTAGAAAACTATGGAAAAAGTCTTCTGGGCAAGATTCAAGAACGTAGCTTCACCCAATGGCTCATAGAGGAATTTAGTTAATGACGACAAGACACACAAGATGTTCCATTTTGGAGTAAGTGAGCAATACATTGTTCTCTGCAACTTAAAATGCCTTGTAAGGTCAGCAATGTGAGAATTCAAACAAATGCCCTTACCATTGGAAAACCTGAGTGTATTAGAAAGGGCTGCCCTACAGCTCTTGTTTGTGGAAACAAAGCACTGTTTCTATTCATAGTGGAAGAGAAGAAAATTAAGTATTGCACTTAAAAGATGGACATCTAGGATTAATGCACATCCTTCTTAGCAGTTGCATAGATTCTCCACTTGGCATCACTGGTTTTGGATGTGGAGCATCTCATGGCCTAAATGATGCATTCTGCAACTTTGCCTGAAAATTTGTCCTTGTGGATGGTTCCCTTGAGATAAGCCAAGTAGAGAATTGGGGCTGTTTTATAGAAGGAAGCCCAAGTGTTGAGACAGAAGTCCCTCATCTGAGGTAATGACCATGGCTGGTCTATCAAGTTGAGAAGACTGCTGAACCACAATCACTGAGGTCACAAAGGGCCTATCATAATGAGCTGAGCTGTGCAGGTCAGGACTTTCTGAAGCACTAGCAGACACATCCTGAAGAGTGGAAAGGTGTAAGCAAACAGGCAATTCCACTTAAGGCTGAAGGCATCCACTGCCCAAACTGGCTGAACAGAACTGGTGAGATCTAAAAGTTGAGTTTGTTGTGCAGACTGGTTGTAAACAAGTCCACCAAACATCTTATATCCAGTCTGAACTGGGAATCTGCTATGGATTGGTGCAGCACCCACAAGGTGATAACTACACTGTCATTCCAGAGCTGAGTGTCCTCTAGAATATTCTTCCTGCTTGGTATGTGATGAACTTGGATAATGATCCCCTTTCAGGTTGCCCAGCAAAGAAGGTTGGTTGCAAACCTCCACATGAGAAGGGCATGCATGCTAGCTTGATGCCTGAGGTACCCTATGACCGACATGTCAGGAAACCATCACAGATCAACTTTGTATTGTGTCAACACAACCCAGTAGGGCTTTTTGTAATACTGCTCTCATTTTGAGATGTTTATGTGGAGAACTGAATCGGAACACGAACCCTGATGAATTAATTGATCCTTCCAGCTCCAAGTGAGTGCTCCACCCTGAATATGATGCATCCATGACAGGAGTGGCGCTTGGGGCATGGATGAGGGCTCCAGTCCTGATTTTCCCACCAACTCAAGTGATGATGAAAGTCCTAAAGAAAAACAAACTGTTAGGCAGTCACTATTTGGTCTCCAGACCTAACCTGAGACTTCTTGGATGCCATTTCTAAAAATAATAGAAGCAAAAGCTTGATCGTGCAGACATTTTGGATCACAAAATATGTGCAGTTAACAGCACAAAGTACTCTGGAAAAGTTAGTCTGGTTCCCTAACTAATTCCACTGAATCTAATATGAAACCCAGATCCAAATCAAATACAGACAAGCCAGTATCTGGATTTAACAGCAAACAATCCTATTTCTGTAATCTGTGTTCTTACTCCTTAAGTCCATATTTTAAGAATCATTTCCGTAAGACTTAAGGCAAAATCATAAGGGTTGGCAAGTCTGGAGAGGTGTACAACCCATGGAAACAAGCCAATCAAATGTCTTTTTAATCAATCTAGTATTGCTCCTACAGAAAGGGAAAAAAAGACTGTGAGTAAACTTGCTCTAGTGTAAACAACTGCAGTAGTGCTAATGCCTGTTGGAAAGTATTCATAACACAGCAATACTAAATAAAACACCCGCAAGAAAAAAAATTAATTAGAAAGCTTGGGGGGGGGGGCAACCCCCTTGTGCAAACCAACTCAACATAAAACAGAGAAGGGGAGCATAAAAGGATGTTCCCTAACTACAAGTCTCTGACCATGAGGGGAGCAGATACCTATCCCAGTGCCTGAATAACACACAATATGTATAATAGAAATACAGATCACTCAAAATTGGGAGAGTGGGAACAATTAACCAGGCAATACCAAAATCACTGACACCAAATGCCTGGAAAAACTTAGAGTTTAATTCACAAATGAAATTAAGGACTGAGGGTATCAAACTCTTTAAAAGTAGCCTCATTGCATGATTTGCAAAAAGTCGCTTTATGAATATGTGCCTTTGCTAGCGCAAAAGCACATATTCATAAAGCGACTTTTTGCAAATGGTGTCACAGAAAAGATGAAGACACATGCAAGAGACTTGGGCATCAGGCTGTGTCTATGTTCTGTATTCTTTCCAGACCTCTCTATCGAGGTCCATCCATGAGACAATGAATTCTTATTATATGGACAAGGCTAATTCTGTCCCGGAATAAAAGCTATGCAATACTGACAGGTAGCATATTACTGATATTAAAATTTATATCTGACCTAATTTATCGTAAAGTTCACATCTTTTCCCTAACTTCCTGAAAAATGAAAATGCTTTGATGCTTGGGGTTTTGTGGGGTTTTCTTACCTGTAGGAATCCTATTGATACACATTTTAGGTAACGGGCTGAATTCTTAACCAAGAACATGACATGCATTTTGGCATGCAGAATTTGTATGAAGTTATTTTGACACCACACTATGAACACATTCACATCTGAGTCAGCCATCAATAGTTGTTTGCATCAATGGTACAAAACTGTTTGTGCCACTGACATAAACTGCAGCCTAAACTGAATCCTGAAACTTTTTCTGGGTAACTAAATATTTTTAAAATGTATTCTCTCCTATTTATTGGCTGACTGACGAGGTTGTGTAACTACATACATGTATAATGATTTCTATTTTCTCAAGTTAAATAAAAGATGTTTTCAGATATAAATCATGAAAAGACATTGCATCAGCACTGAATGACTTGTATTAACAGCTATAGTCAAGAAACATACACCACACTTGTATTAACAGCTACAGCCAAGAAATGTACACCACACCTGTATTAACAGCTATTGCCAAGAAACATACACCACACTTGTATTAACAGCTATAGCCAAGAAATGTACACCACACTTGTATTAACAGCTATAGCCAAGAAACATACACCACACTTGTATTAACAAACATACACAGCTTGAAGTTTTCTGCATGCAAAAGATAAAACTGAAAACTGAGTACCATGAGCAAAACATTATACGTCTAATAGTCATCTATGTAGGCACTGGTATAAAAAGGTGGACTTAAAATTATTGACCAACAGGTCTCAATCAACGGATCTGTGGTCAATCTAAGTTGTCTTGAAATAAGCTTAATATGCAGAAACCATTTTTTTCTCATTGGGCTTATCATGAATAATGACCTCTGATATTTAGACCCAAAATATGAAAAGGTTCTTTATTACCCTATGCGCGAGCTGCCCAACTTACTCTTGGACAAAAGATATGCAAAACCTATTTTTCATTTAGAAACAATGACCCTGACATTTGACCTTTTAAACCCCAAAATCAACTCTTCTTCCATACATTAAGTGCAAGACCTACACAAACTTTGGTTAAGGTATGCAGTCTATAACTAAAGTTATTAAGCAAAACCGTAACCTTTGTCACTTTAAGCCCAAAATCAATAGCTTTCTGTATCACCTCATGTGTAAGTCATGCACAAACTTTGGTGAAGATACATGGTTAAAAACTAATTTATTTTGCGTAATCCATTTTTTTCTTCTTTCAGTCAGTGACATTTACCTTTGACTTCTTGCCTTTCTAATTGATAGGTTTCCTCCTAACATGAAATGCAAGCTATTCACTAAATTTAGTAACTGTAGCTGGCTGGAAAATGAAGATATTGTATGAAAACTAAATTATCAACAGTGAGATGGACAATGGGACAGATGGACACATCATAAGATAATAAACTCTGCCATATGGCAGGCATATCAAAGGTTCATAAAGAATATTGCTCTATAATCAATGTATTAGTTATGGAAACAAAAGTTCTCCATGAGTATATGCAGAAGTGATTAAAGTTCATGATGGCATTTTTCACCCTAATCCTACCATATCAGAAAAAAAAAAAAACCAAAAAAAAAAAGAACATCTGAACTGTTGCTACCAAATTCATTACCTAATCATATATTTGTATCTGTACTTCAAACAAAAATCAAAATTGATGGACAAACATTTATACTGGAATAAAGACTAAATAATACGTGAAAATATTCTGGATACAAAAGATAATTGAAAATGACTCACCTTGCAAATGGGATGTATGAAAGTGAATACCAGGTTAGGGCTAAAAACTGAATGACACAGCAAACTATGGCTAAGGGAGCATTATGTAACTAAAACAGAAAGAGAAATTGCTTTAATGACAAATATTACTCTGAATTTGAAATTATCTAAACAATCTGCAAATCCTCTAGCATGTCATTTCTGGAAGTATCCTTTTATCCTTTTATGTGATATATATCTGCTTACATATCTTGAAAGAAACATAATATACATGTATTTGTTCATACATTAACATTACCAGTTTCAGAAAATATCTTTACTTCCTTTGCAACTAAAATTTAACAATACTGTCATAATATATTTATCATTATTTGCAATTACCTGCGATACTTTCAAAAGGAAAGAATTTATTTGTAAGGTAAAATTTATTTTGTTTCACAAAATGTTTTCTTTGGTTTAATTGGAAACCTAGAAACTTGTATTCACAACAATAACTTTTTTGTTGGGTCTTTGAATTTGTGGTTTGTAGCAACCATGAACTCTACAACATTTGGCTCAAGTGTGCCAGAGATTGCCCAGCTTTCTGACATCTGCCTAACATGAACACAAGAACAGCTAACCAAGATTTTCTGATGCTTATTGTTGACATTTATTCCAGTGCTGTTGACTGATTGTTAAGAAACAACTGTCTGAAGAGTTATCAATTTTTTTATATCTGCATCCAAATCTGAAGGCAAATTGGCATCATTTGTCTAATATTGAAAGGTTTTAAATGCAATGATGCTTTCTGTAAAAACTGAATACACTGTATTGAGCAGCTTTTTTGAGACAAAATTGTTTCAACACATCGCTTATTTAGTGTGTGTGTGTGTGTGTGTGTGTGTGTGTGTGTGTGTGTGTGTGTGTGTGTGTGTGTGTGTGTGTGTGTGTGTGTGTGTGTGTGTGTGTGTGTGTGTGTGTGTGTGTGTGTGTGTGTGATTTAGATTTTTAACGTAGCTTTAACAATTTTTCAGTCATATTGCTACGATGTCTGCAGTGTGGCAATTTAAAGTGACATCTAGCACTGGGACATCATGCCACAGACATGTAGCATGATGTCCCACCCAGTCACATTATCCTGACACCAGGCCGACCAGTCCTAACACTAACCTCTTAATGCTGTGCGCCAAGTGAGACAGCTGTTAGTACCATTTTTAAAAGTCTTTGGTATGATTCAGCCGGGGATCGAACCCACGACCTCCCGCATCCGAGGTGGATGCTCTATCCACTAGGCCACCGGAGCGGTCCATCTCTTGTTTAGTAATGGTGGTTATAACTGAATGAGGATTGGCATCACAGTTTTCTGTCAAATTTGCTCAAACTGATGAATGGTTTTTCAGAAGATGTCATTTCAAGGTTTTTTGACATTTTTAAAAATGTGGACATATTTAATATTGGATCAGCATAGTTTCTGCAAATTAAAGCCATTTTGCCATAATGCTTTCTGCCACTTCTGATCAAATAATGTTCAGCAATTTTTATAGAAGAAGTTACAAGGTTTATCTATTAATAGTAATTGTAGCAATATTTACTGACAGATCTTCATTTGTATATAACTGAAAGGCCTTTATGCTAGTATACATTCTGTCAAATTTGGTTAATTCATTTAAGTCAGCCTTGAAAAGTTATTTAAAGGTTCTCGTTTTACTATCATTACCAACGGTGGACAGTATCCAAAGGCCCTGGTGTCAATAATGTGCGAATCTGTCTAGCAGTTTTTAAAAAGTTCTGAATAACAATTGTAAATGGAGAAGATGATAGACAATGGAAGAACTAAATCATAAGCTCACTTAGTGTTAACATCCAGTTAAGATAAAAAATAATTTTGTCTATTAAAATAGGTTTCTTCACAAATGCTTACCCAATCATTATACCTTAGGAGAATTACTACAACCTCACAAATCCATCCGTCTCAGATAACACTTTTATCTAAAAAAGCTAAAGTTATCTGCCAACCTAGGTGGTCAGACAAAGTGATCTCCTCTTGATATAAAGATTGGCGGCAAAATCCATGAGAGGGATGGATTTGCAAAGTATTAGTAGTTCTCCGAAGGTATTATGATTGGGTAATGTATTTAAATAAGAACTGTGTACCATATGTACATCAATTTCAATGTATGTACTGTAGGTCCAGACAGATCTGTTAGTAATTATTGGTTCTCTCAAAATGTAAATATCCAGTCCTAACACTAACTTCTTAATGCTGAGTGCCAAGCAAGGCAACTGTTAGTACCGTTTTTATAAGTCTTTGGTATGACTTGGCCGGGGATTGAATCCACGACCTCCTGCATCCGAGGCGGACGCTCTAACCACTAGGCCACCGGAGCAGTCTGTAAATATTAATATCTACAAAGCATGGAATCATCTGGAAAAAGAGGAAGTTTCATGCCAGTGTATCAAATGCCAAATCTGCATGGTCAATACGCATGCAGATATTTAGTTCAGATACAGTCATGCAATATCTGCAGGTACGAGACATAGTATTATCTCCATACGTCATTATATTTATTTAGCATGCAGTTCTATACAAATATTTTAGTAGCAAAACAAGAGCAAAATCTTGTTTATATACTATTTTTAGCCCGAGTCCCACATTTACAAACAACATAAGACTCCACATTTGAAAACTGGTTAACAAGATCTGTGTGGACCAGTAATTTTTATACACAATTACGGACTGTTCAAATAAATCACACTCCTTTACATTCAAACAAAAAATTTCACATGGGTTCTAATTTTTTAAAATATATAGTCAAATTTAGTGCTCAATGCAGAAAAAGTAAGTAGTCCCTATAAAAAAAATCAAAATAAACTGTCAACTTGTACTTACTGCAAGAGCTGCTACAAGTGTCAAAGCAATCATTACCTGTAAAAGAAACAAAATACATTTATATACTAAGAGGACCAAGGGGCCTGAGATTACTCACCTGACTGATATCAGGCTAAAAGCCAAATGCAAGAGCAGTTGGCCAAGATATCTAGATCATTATGATACTTTTTGTATGTTTTTTTTACCAATGCTGATTCCATACATCATGAAAGCAACCGTTGCAATGGTTCACTATTTTTGGTATCTCCATCTGTATATGATAACACGTCTGTATTTGTCCAGTAGTGAAAGGTCTTTATGCCAGGATACAATCCGTCAAAGCTGGTAAAATTCAGTTTAGTTTTTTATTACATAAAGTTATTTAATTTATTTACTATTTTGTTTTATTGCCAACCACATTATAACTACTCCTCATAATATACATAAATTTTAAATGCACTTTTAACCAGACTGCCTACAGTCAAATTTGGGGAAAGTCTATAAAGCAGGGTTTTTTTTTAGAAGCTGATCAAAGATTTTTCTACTTTTAGTACCAGCTATATTTAATAGTAGATCAGCATCACTTGTATAAATGTAAAAGCCTTTGATGCTGGGGGGTTTTTTTTTGTGTGTAAAATTTGGTCACAGTCTGTTGAATGATTAAAGCTTTTTCTATTTGTAGTAATGGAGGCCATATTTAAAGGTAGATTGTCATCATTTCAGAAAGTTTTTTTCATTTCTGGAAATGGTGGCCACATCTGAAGGGAGATCAGCACAATTTGTATAAATCAACAGCCTTTTATGTCAGGATGCTAATATATGTTTAGTGGTTTTATTGAGAAATAGTCCTTTACATTTTCTAATATTTTATAGCCAGAGCAGCCAAATCTGATGGCAGAACATTATCATTTGTATAAATTTAAATGGCCTTCATGCCAGAATGCTCTCTGTCAAATCTTGGTTAAATTCAGATGAGTGGTTTTTGGGAAGTCATTTAAAAGTTTTTCTGTTTTTAATAATGGTGGCCATATCTAATGGAAGACAAGTGAAAATTGGTCAAATTCTTTTGAGGTTTTCTTTTTCAAAGCCCGTTAAAGGGTTGTCTATTTTTAGTAACAATGGGCTTATCAGATGGTGGATCAAGATCATTTGTACAAAACTGAAAGGTCTTCATGACAAAATGCTGACAAATTTGGTTGAAATGGGTTTTGTGTTTTTTAAAACTGAGCTCAAATTAAGAACTGATGATGGATGCAGGGCCATATCATAATGATCAAACAAAAATGTGAATCACTTTCAAAAAATTTTCATTTTGTCTGAATAGGAGTAGTAATATGGAAGTTAGTCAACTGCATATGAATGATATGTGTTAAGGAATCTGTACAAGTTAAACAAGGCCCAGACCTGCATGTCAAAGCCCACGATTGAAGCAATCCTGTAAAATGCTTGACCTTGTCTTGATGCTATAGTCAAAAAAGGTTGAGTGATTATGTCACAAAATGATTTGTCTTAGCTCCATAATGATTTATCCAAATTAAGAAAATAATCCATTAATAGGTTGAGAAAATAAAAGCTAAAAGCTGTAAGCAAACCACAAAAAATTTTTATGACTCTGATCTTGAACCCAAGGTTAAATGGGTGAGTAAATGTATCAAATTATGAATTGTCTCAGCATTATAATGATTCATATCATGTATGAACAAAATCTGTCGAGGGGTTAAGGAAATACATCTGCATTCAAATGAAAATACTGTAACCAAAACCTTAATGCAAACTTTCCATGGCTGTGATCTTAGCCTCAAGGTGAAAGAAGCAAGTAGGTACCAGAATGAATGGTCTTTTCTTCATAATGATTCTTGCCAAGTACATGCATGATGAGAATCTAACAAGAGGTTTAGTAATATATATGCTAATGAACAAGAGTCCCACATGGACATGATATTACTTACATGGTTGACATAACTTAATAGTTGGCCATTTCATTAAGCAGGCTTATATAGCATGGTAAAAATCACTTAGGTAAACTATCTCACAAACTTTCTATCAGGCTGATTTTACCTATTTTACTACATTCTGATAACACTTAATGCAAAAGATAAAGGCATGATATGTATAGTCGCTTGCACATAACTTAAGTCATCTAAAATCTGATGCAAGATCACCTCAATAATATGCTTGGATATTGCTCATTATCAAAACACATCCAATATCCTGAAGATATAAGCCCATATTCCAAGTTTTATCAAAACTAGATCCAAATTATGACTTTCTGACTCATAACAAGTTCATCCAATTTGATGCAAGATGACTTTATTGCTATGCATGGATCTTGTTCATTACTGAACACATCCAAAAGCGTGATGATATAAGCATATATTATAAATTTAATCAAAACTGTATCAGAATTATGACTTCCAGTGTGGTAAGAAACTCAACCAATCAAATGTAAGATCAACTCAGTAATACGCCTACATCTCTCACATAATCAAACTTCTCCAAGATCTTAATGATATAAGCCTATATTCCAATTTTTGGAACAAACTTGGTTCAGAAATATGGCTTCCAAACTGCTAACATAGTCAGCCAACCAGATGCAAGATAATCTCTAATATAAATGAATCGTGCTTGTTTTTGAATGCATCCAAGATTATCAAATTTGTCCAAGATCCTGATGATAAAAGCCCATAATCCAAGGCTGATCAAAACCAGATCAGAAATACATCCTCCAAAGTGGTAATAATCTCAGTCAGTCATACGCTATATTGTTACGTGTTTAGGCTCGTACAAAAGCAAGAAGAAAAGAGTGAAGACAACAAGCTTTGTAAAATTTAACAAAATAATCCAAGAAAAACAAGGTAAAAATAAGAAAAAGGACTTAAGGTTTATGAATCAAATCCAAAATTAATCCAAGAATCAAAAAATATAAGTCCTATCAATAAAAGTCCTAAGTAAATCACAGTTCGAATCCTGATGAAATTCAAGATAGAAGGCAATGATGTCTTTGATAACCTTCAAAGTGTTGCTGTGTCAACAGTTCACAAAGAATAATGTTCCAGTTTGGAATTCCAAATAATTTTCAATAAATGTCTTTGTCCAAGAATCAACTTAGGAGCACTTGAATTTCTCCAGGGAAATGAATCACTTTAAATTGAATAAAATAAACATTAAACTCAAACTGGTCACAACAAAACACCTTTGAGCTTCAAAGGTTTAAAGCACAACTGGCAAATCACTATGATAACATGAGCTATAAGCCCAACTAAAACGCAAAACAGATTCCGGATGGGGGTCAAAATTTCATTCCATTGGGAAAACCAAAAGTTTATAACAATAAACACATGTTATTTGTCATGTACTCCAGGTATGGCCTTGATTCCACTAAATGAATCTTACTCTTAGAATGAAATTTTTTTTAAAATAAGTTATTTACTAAAAGCCTTACTGATTTCTGAATCAAGGTCAGCAATTAGATACAATGTTTCAACTACTGGTTGTTTATCAGGTCAAACAGAATGGAACTGAATTTCTAAAAAAAAATGAAATCCAGTACACAAAATTGTCACTACAGTAACATGTAATGGAATAAAATAAAAATAAAAAAAAATTCAAAACTGACAAACAAGTAAATTAAATTACATATACATAACACTTCCCCCCATAAAAGAAAAAGAAAGATTTATATAATAAAGCTTTCTTTTTACCATAGATTAATTATATGAGGTAAAACAAATTACATAAGAAGAACTCTTATGAATTATACAAAGTGTACATGAAATAATTTCCTTGGTGCTTATTTAATTTCTTAGAGAAATAGCACACTGGATGATCAACACTATTTCTATCTTCTTGAATCAACACTGCTCCAACTCCAACATCGCTTGCATCAACAGATAGTTTAAATGATTGACTAAAATTTGGAGCTGTAAGAACTGGTGCACTCTTAAGTATGGCCTTTAATTTATCAAAAGCCTCCTGACATTTTTCAGTCCAAAGAAACTTGTTTTTCTTGCTCAATAAATTTTTCAGGGGTTCAGCAATATTAGAAAAACTGGAACAAAATTTCCTATAGTATCCAGCCATACCCGAAAATCGCATCAGTTGCTTTTTACTGACAGGCACAGGGAATTCAGAGATGGCCTTGACCTTAGCATCTATAGGTTTAACCTGACCATGTCCCACAATATCTCCTAGAAATGTTACACAAGCATGGCAGAACTCACTTTTGGATAAATTGATTGTCAAACTTGCATCAATGAGCCTGTCAAAGAATTTCCGAATTGTTGCTAGATGTTCCTCCCAGGTGTCGTTGTAGATGATGACATCATCGATGTAAGCATCACAATTATCTAGACCAGAGGTAATCATATTCATTAAACGTTGAAAAGTACTTGGCGAACCCTTCTTCCCCAATGGCATCACTTTATACTGATAAAGTCCATCTGGAGTCACAAATGCCAAAATTTCCTTTGCCCTTTCTGTCAGTGGAATTTGCCAAAATCCTTTCAGAAGGTCAAATTTGGTGACATACTTGGCATTTCCAATTTTATCAATGCAGTCATCGATTCTTGATAATGGAAATGAATCTGTTTTTGTCACGCTATTCACCTTCCAATAATCAGTGCACATACGGAAAGTTTTATCTGGTTTCGGAACAAGTATACATGGTGAACTCCAGTCACTCTTACTGGGCTCTATGAAATCTTTCTCCAACAAATACTGAATTTCTTTTTTCAAGTATTCCTGTTTGAGAGGGTTCATCAGGTATGGGTGTCCTTTCACAGGTTTGGAATTTACAATTCAATGTCATGGAAAATTTTGTTTGTTCTCATAGGAATATCTGGAAATAAGAGCTCATATTCAAATAATAACTGTTTAAGTTCATTCCTTTCTTCTTGTTGCAAATGTGAAAATTTCTGGTCCAGATTATTCAAAATTTCTGAGTTCCAAAGGTATGTCACTCCAAAATCAATAGTCTGATTGAATTCCTTCACTTAAATCCTCAGTGAGTGGGACAGGTACAACTAAATTAATTGCATGATTTACCTGGCTATCTCTCTCAACATACTCCTTTAACATGTTAATGTGGCAGAGTTGTTTTGTTTTCGCCTCCCAGGAGTATTTATGATGTAATTTAAATCATTTACTTTCTTTTCAACCGTGTAGGGACCATAATACTTGGCCTGAAGAGGATTTTGTGGAATGGGCAAGAGAGCCAGAACTCTATCAACAGGCTGAAAATTCCTTTCCCTTGAATTTTTATCATACCTTGATTTCATTTTTGACTGAGTAGAGTGCAGATTTGCTCTTGCAACCTCACAAGCCTTTGACAACTTATACTTAAAATCGGAAACATAATCGAGAAGATTAAGTTCAGTATCTTCATTAGAAAAAAGTTTCCCTTTCATCAACTTCAATGGTCCATGCACAGTGTGTCCAAAAACTAGTTCAAAGGGACTGAATCCTAAAGATTCTTGAACTGATTCTCGAACAGCAAACAACAGTGAATGAATTCCTTCATCCCAATCTTTACCCATATCAAAACAATATGACCGAATCATATCTTTCAAAGTTTGCTGAAATCTTTCTAAAGCCCCTTGGCTCTCAGGGTGATAGGCAGAAGATTTGAATTGTTGGATGCCTAAACCGTGCAAAACTTGCTGGAAAATTCCAGACATAAAATTTGACCCTTGATTAGATTGGACAGATTTGGGAAGGCCAAATTGAGCAAAAAGACTTTATCAAAGCTTTTACTAATGTTTTAGTTTTAATATTCCTCAAAGGAATTGCCTCTGGGAATCTTGTTGATGCACACATAATGGTCAACAAGTATTGGTTGCCTGACTTGATCTCTGGTAAGGGACCAACACAATCTACCATTATTCTGCTAAATGGTTTGTCAAATGAAGGAATAGGTTGCAGATGAGCCTTAGGTATCTTCTGATTGAGTTTTCCTACCATCTGACAAGTATGACAAGGTCTGCAGTATTTACAAACATCACTTTTGATTTTTGGCCAATAAAAGTGAGTCAAGATCTTGTGATAAGTCTTATTAATCCCTAAATGACCAGCCAGAGGAGTTTCATGGGCCAGACTAAGTATTTCCTGTCTGTAAGATTTTGGAACTACAATCTGACAGTTCACTGACCACTCGTCACCAGCAGGTACCTCAGGAGGTCTCCATTTTCTCATGAGAATTCCATTTTTAATGAAATAATAGACAGGTACTTCTGTGGCTTCAGTTTCACTAATGGCCCTTTGAAACAAACAGGAGATCTCAGGATCTTTTTCCTGTTCGATGACAGGTGATTGTCGTTTGTCACCTTGAGTAGAATAAAGAGAATGCGTAGTTAAAAGAGGATCCCTGTGATCAATACTTTTTGATTGATCCAAACAAGGAGTGAAAGTGACTCATCAAAAGCCTGACCAATACATGTGCCAGCTAAAGGAATACTTTCCTTATCAACATCATTCTCAAGAGCTTTCTTTGCCATAGCTCTAGTAACTGCACAAGCTGGGTCTAAATCAGGGAATTCTTTTTCAATAGGATCAACTTTCTGATCCAAACAAGGCTTGTCAGTTACAAGTGGATTAACCACAACCTTATCTCCAGCTAGGTCCCAGCCTAGTAATAAATGAATGCCCTGAACGGGTAAAGAAGGCACTATGCCAATTGTCATGGGTCCTGAGACTAAGTCTGATGACAAATTTACACAATGGAGAGAAACATTAACAAAGCTGCACTCTACTCCCTGAATAAGAACACTCTCATAAGAAGAAGACTTCTCAGAAAAAGGCAAAGTACCTGATAATAAAAGACTCTGAGAAGCTCCTGTGTCCCTTAAAATTTTAATAGGGATAGGATTGGTCAAATCACCCAAGAGTGATATAGAACCCTTCAACATGAATGGTTCATAATTCTCCATAATACAATCAGACTGGGGTTTATTAGACCCAACAAATGTATTGCTTTCAATACATGACAATGACCTTGACCTCTCAGAAATAAAAGCATTTGGGATAGGTCTGTCTTGATTCTGATGCTTATTTTTCAATTTGAAGCAATCAGAAATAATGTGTCCTTTCTTCTTGCAATAGGTAAATGTAGGAAGAGACAAGGATTTTTGATCAACCTTATCAGAAGCTTGATTTTTAGAAGTTGTACCAGATTGAGATTTAGAAGAGCTCATATTAGACTGAATACTTTCTTACCAGAAGACTGCTGAGTGGAAGACTTGCCTACAAAAGGAACTTTATGAGATGATAAATACTCATCAGCAGCACGAGCAGCATTTTCCAAGGTTTCGATCTTATGCTCATCAAGATAAGTCTTAATGTCACTATGGACACAGTTCTTGAACTCTTCAAGTAATACAAGTTGTTTGAGACTTTCATAATCTTGATCAACTTTCTTGGTTAAGCACCATCTATCAAATAACTGCTCTTTTTCTCTTGCAAATTCGACACGAGTTTGTCCAGCTTCTTTTTTATAGTTCCAGAATTTTTGCCAATAAGCCTCAGGGACTAACTCATAACCCTTTAAGATGCATTCCTTAACCAGATCATAGTCAGCACTTTGCTGATCTGACAGTGAATGGTAAATATCACTAGCTTTACCAATAAGTACACATTGTAATAACTGAGTCCAATGCTCCTTTGGCCATTTAAAATTTTCAGCAACTTTTTCAAAACGAGGAAAATATTTGTCTACTTCTTTTTCTTTTTCACTAACCTAATATTCTTAGTAAGATCAAAACCTGAATTTGTATGTGAAGCGGGAACATGCCTTTCACTTGTCAGCTCTAATTCTTTTAACCTAATTTGAAATTCCCTTTCATCCTTCTCTCTTTGCATTGCATCTGTCTCTCTCTCTCCTCATCTAACTGTATTTGTTTCTCTTCTGTCTGTCTGTCTCTCCTCTTTCTCGACTTGTAACTGCATTTGCATCTGTTTCTCCTCTTTCTGTCTCTGTCTCCTCTTTCTCAAATTGTAATTGCATTTGTTTTTCTTCTTTCTGCAAATGCATTTGTTCTCTTTCTCCAATTGCAACTGCATTTGTTTTCTTCTTTATCTTTCTGAAGTTCCAGCTTTCTTAGCTCTAATTACATCTTGTATTTTAATTTTAATTCCTTTACTTTTATGTCATAGTCTGATACTGACTTGCTGATCGAAACCAAAACACTTTTATCCAAAACACTCTTTTCTACCAAATACTGGACCAAAATGTTTTTTATTTCTTGCTTTGTTAAAAAAGCTGTTGCCTCAGAATGATCATATTTTCTGGCAAGTTCAAGCAATTCCTCTTTCTTCAAACAATCCAACTGCTTCTTGGTAGGATTTGAAAGAAAAATTTCCACTTCTGATTACGTTGTAAAAAAAGCCTGTTGATTTCACTAAAGATTTCAAACAAAATGTGAAATAATACTTGGGATTTTAAAAAAATTCTGAAAACTAGGGAATTAAAATTTCAAAAAACAATTTTCTGAAATATTTTAGCGAAAATTCATATATCCCAAGGACGAGCGACCCTGTTTTCTTGTTATGTGTCTAAGCTCGCACAAAAGTAACAAAAAAAGAGCGAAGACAACAAGCTTTGTAAAATTTAACAAAATAATTTATTTCCCTAGAAAAACAAGATAGGCATCATTGTAGAAACATGAAAGCCCCTCAGGCCATGATACTTTCCATCAATTTAGTCAAATTCTGTCACATGGTTTCTGAGAAGTCATTTAAAGGTTTTTCATTAATAGTAATGGAATTCCCCATTTGAGGAGTGGCCTCAACTGTACAAACTTCAAAACCCTGAATGCCATATTTTCAATCAAACTCACTCAAATATTGTTGAGCGATTTTCAAACAAAAAGTCACTTCTAGTAACAGTGGAAATATTTGATAGCTGATTGTCATCATTATATATAAATTTGAAAGCCTGTCATGACAGGATGCTTTCTGACAAACTTCAATTTCTGTTGAGCAATTTTAAGAAGAAGTTAGTCTAATGTTTTTCTATTTTTGGAATGCTCGGCATATTTCATAGCAAATTACCATCATTGTTTTTTTTACAAACTTGAAAGCCTTTCAACCCAGGCTGTTTTTTGCCAAACCGAGTAAAAACAGGAGTGCCAAAAACCAATACACATTTATCTAGCATTTGTCCTGAAGGAACTTGCATGAAGACTGGTGAATCAGGATATGAAAGTATGTAGCTGTCATGACTAGATGGATTTCAAACTCATCCCTCTAAATAAAAGTAAATCTGACCCGTTTCTATTTTACCCCAGTCTTCTTGATGAAGTTATAATGAAGTCATTGACACCGGCAAATCTTGGGTGGGGTGGAGAAAGGGGCCATGTGTATCCACATTTTTATACAGTCAACGGACTCAGTGATTTAGATGATGGCTTAGTTATTTCACATAAGAACATTTCAATTTCTACCAATTTTCCATGCCTTTTAACTATTTTCCTATCGTCTGTGGACCAAGTCCTTTTTTACCAACATGTGCAGGCACTGCAGTGGTTCAGCTGAGGTACATTTAGTTCACAAGAGACACATCTCATTAGTGCCCTCTAAAACCTTCAACATTTTAATGGCTTGTAATACAGGGGTAGATGTGGATCCCATTTTTTTCTTTAAAAAAATAGGCCCAAAATAGGCCCCTATTTGCTGAATGTGAATAAAATTTCAATCAAAATTGGTACTGCTCCTTCTATTATTGAAAAACAGCAGTAGTGCCTGGAAATTTTATTCAAAACAATGAAATTCATAACTTTCAATAAAATTTGTATATTTTGTTATGTTTCCTTTATAAAAAAAATTCTCAGTACACTGTAAATAACAATGTACAATGTCTATATCAATTAAAATTCACAATTAAATAAGTCTTGTCAAGTGAAATTCATGTTTCAGTTTTATCTTTTAATTCAGTTTCAATATAATCATCATAAATGTGATATACCTGCTTGTATTCCAATGTGAAAAGTGTCAATTGACCATCAAAGCAATGCCCACAAGCATTTATGCAAGAAACTAATTAAATACAGACTGCCATTTTAATTTCCAACTTGACAATGTCCTGTTTGCATTTTTACAATCACTGTAAGCATACATAATATAATTAAAGTGTCTAACATAAATCAGTGGTTTATCATGCTCAAAAACAAATGTGCTCAACAACAGCAAAGGAACCAAGTAAAAAGTGTACTAGATGAATGAAAAACTAAGTTTCACTGATAGGATTAATTATCAAGAAGCAAGTTCCAAAGTCTATTGTGAACATAAAAAATTCCCCCATTGTCATTGTGAGTATTCAAGGATGTACTTTTTTAAAGCATCAAGTATTGATTGTTTTTGTTTTCTCTAAATAAATATCACTCTTTTCTGAAATAAAAAATGTTTTATTCTGAATCTACAGTAACACTAGAATGAATCCACATTCACGTGCAACAAGCAGTGATGATGTCACTGATACATGTAATGTGTGTTGAAACCTCTTGAAGTAATGTTTTATATAACCTTTTAGAAACTGGAAATATTAACCCTTTACTCCCCAGGTACGTTTTTCTACACCTTTACCTTTGCCCCCCCATTAACGCATAACTACACTATTATGTTCACCTCCCATCAACACATTTCTACGCATTACACAGTATCTACTATGAATATGTTACATCTTCCAGTTAAATGCCGATTTGCTGTGAGGTAACCAAACGATGGTCAAAACTAATAAATCATCGTTAATTACATTCAATTTTAATGACGTATTTCCTAACATTAGAACATATAAATCTAAATTTAACCGACAAATTATATGTAAAGGGTGGCGGGTCCATGGCTGCAACCAAAATGGCATTGTTAGCCGATTGTAATACCTCAATTCGATGTAAATATTATGGCCTTTTCAACATAAGTTACTTGTAATTTTTCCTAATATGATGCTGAAGTTTACATTAATAGTATAAATTCATAATGTCACTATGTTCTTTTTAGTGAAAAATCACATTTTTAGAATGCACTGCAAACACGGCAAGTCTTCTTCCATACAATGTAATGTATAATGTAGCTTTAACATGTTTAAAACAAAAAATCTGCCTCAATTGCAGGGCATATAAAATAAAGTAACAAACAATATTTTGTGTTGTTAATTTCTTCCACTCATTTCAATATAATAATAATGAGTTTTAAGAACGCTCTTGAATGAGATCACTGTGTCTTTGTGTCTAAGTTCAATATGCAAAGTTTCAATCAAACTGTACAACAGACAATACCGGAAATGAAATTTTGTATTTACAAATGGAATTCTCTGATTTTGTCATGGCCATTTCATCCTCATCTGTTGATTACAGTGATTTGTCTGGAAATGAAAATGATTTTTCTAAATTCAGTTCCAATGAAATACCAGATTTAATAAACAATGATGCCTTTAATGATGAAGGATCTGAAATTATGTTGTCAAATATTGGGGTCTAGGACATTACCCCCCCATCAATTACCCCCCTGCCAATACCCCCCCATCATTTACCCCCCTGCCATTACCCCCCTGCCATTAATTATTGCTATTGTGTTGGCTTTACCTCAATGAGATTCTAGTGTACACAGTACACAAACACAATCTATAGCGACAACAAAGAGCGACGACAAAGATCTTCCCCTCGAATTGGTTTCACCTCAAAATTATTTTATCCTGTGCTCAATCAATCGAACTAAAGTAAATAAGAATTTTATTGTTAATTATTGCTATTGTGTTGGCTTTACCTCAATGAGATTCTAGTGTACACAGTACACAAACACAATCTGATAAGAGTATGGGCTTCAAATCAATAAAAACGATTTTAGTAATTGAATCTGTGCTCAATATACATAATGCACTGGTTTCACATCAGTGAATTCGAGCAGAAATGGTTTCTACGTGCATGCCCCAGAAAAGTATAGAAATATAAACCCTATATATACCTTCCGAAAAACTTAATATCACCATAAAAATAGTTTTACGATGGAGAAAGTTCAGAGTATACGTGGAAAACAGAAAATTATGCACAACGGTTATATCTATGTAAAGCAGAAAGATTTAGCGGCAGGTGTAATCAGTTACGAATGTGAAAAGCGACGAGGAAATGTAAAGGGTGTATCTGAATGTAAAGCGAAGATCAAAGTTAAAAATGATCTTGTAGTTCGATCTCTGCATGAACACACACATGCACCAGATTCAGCTAGATGTGAAGTTCTGCAAGTTAGACAAAACATTACAAGAAGAGCAGTGGAAACAGAAGAGACACCTCAACAGATTCTTGGCCGGGAAATGCAGAATCTAAGTGAAGGAGCATCAGTACAAATGGTTCCTATACAACATCTTCGTCGTCAGGTTCGTCGACAGCGACAAGCTATTCATGCTCCACAGCCTCTTCCAACTAATCGAGCAACCGTTGAATTGCCAGATGATTACAAAAAACTTCCTAATGGCGAAAATTTCTTGTTATTTGATAGCGGTGTAGGAGATATAAACAGAATTTTAATCTTCGGGACTGACAAAACGTCGTCGTTATTAGCACAATCTCCTAATTGGTTCATGGATGGAACTTTTGCTATTGTGCCCGAGCTCTTCTTTCAATTATATACGGTCCATGCACTCATCAGTGGTGATGTCATTTCTTGCCTCTACTGCTTGCTCCCAAATAAAACTACTGAAACCTATCGACGTCTATTCATGCAGATAAAGGCACTACTTCCCAATGCTCAGCCTGCAACAGTGATGATGGATTATGAAAAAGCAGCTATGAATTCTGTTGCGGAATGCTACGCAGGAATAGATGTACAAGGATGCTTTTATCATTTATCTCAGAGCATATACCGGAAAGTACAAGCTCTTGGATTTCAGCAAAGATATCAAGATGACGCAGACTTTGCAATGTCGGTTAGAATGGTAGCTGCATTGGCTTTTGTGCCGCTTTCTTCCACTGTGCAGGTTTTCGAAGAACTTCAAGAATCGACAGAAGATGATGACATGAATCAATTGCTGGATTATTTTGAAGACAACTACATCGGTAGAAGACGACGTCGAAACTGAGCTAATCCAGTCTTCGCTCCTCAAGTTTAGAGTGTACACAGCCGTGTTCAAAACGAATTACCTCGTACTAACAACAGCGTTGAAGGTTGGCATCGAAAAATGCAAGCTGCCATTACTGCTGACCATCCAAACATTTGGCGCTTTTTGACAATCCTTCAAAGAGAGCACTCATTCCTGAACGTGACAATTTCTCAGCGACTTGGAGGACATCCAGTGGAACCAACTCGAAAGAAGTATCGTGACTGCAATGCTCGGATTATGAACATTGTGAATGACTTTGGTAATAGAGAGCACTTTGAATACTTGCGAGGGATCGCACATAACATTCAAATGTAATATTATCAACATAACATTATTTTATGGTATTTTGTGTGATTGAAATTGCAGTTCAAAATAAAATTTACAATAATTTTTAAACTTATTTTAATTAATTTATTAATGGGGTAATGGCAGGGGGGGGTAATGACAGGGGGGTAATGGCAGGGGGGTAATATACCGGGGGGGTAAATGATGGGGGGGGGGGTAATGGCAGGGGGGTAATTGACAGGAGGGGTAATGTCCTGCTTCCAAATATTGACAGTGAAATTTTATCAGACTCAAGTAGCACTGACGATGATCAGCCAAATTGGTTTGCAAACATGCAAGATATTGACAGAAGTCCATTTACAAGTCCATTTACTCGGCAGTCAGGACCACCACATAATCTGCAGGAAACAGCACCAGAACTAGACTATTTCCAATTATATTTTCTAGTTGGACTTTTTGAAAAGATTGTAAGTGAAACAAATAAATTTGCAGCTGAATAACATGTGGATCATGAAATCAGTCATGCAAACTGGACAGAGACCAGTGTGCATGAGATGTATGCCTTTCTTGGCATGTTGATCTTTATGGGGATAATCAAAGCTCCTGACTATAGCTTTTATTGGTAAAATGACAAGTTTCTCTCCAATGAAGGAATCAAAGATGTAATGCCATGCAGATGGTTTGAAAAACTCCTCCAGTACCTACACCTAAATGACGACAACATAGATTTTCCTGCAGATCACCCAAACCATGACAAACTTCACAAAATACGACCAACACTGAATAAAGTTCTGGCCAACACTGAGAAGACATACAAGCCTCACCAACATCAAACCATTGATGAAGGTTTATATACATTTATACAGTCATTACAAATACTATATTTCTTTCCAACAGTAAATTGCACAGCAGACACACACTCACATATATAGAGAACATAAAATGAAGAAATACACACACATACATGCATGCATATATATTTTATTGTCTTTCATCTTTACATTAATGTAATAAATTTAAAAATATAAACAAAACAAGCCCATAATATATTCATGATTTATACTGTATGTCCAATATGAACCACTTATGTGTGCATATCATATACACACAGGCACATACATCAGATACCCATTACCATACAATTCCAATCTATCACGTCTCCATACGTAAATCTAAACATTAGACTCATGAATATATGAAATTTAAAGCATACCTTTTCATAATAATAAAAAAAACTGAGCTATTCATTCAGTGATCCTGTTTTAAATTTTGATTAAAATTTCATACAATACTTCACTGAATGATCTATCAAGAAGATAATGCACTTTAAAGGTATGATTGCATTCAAGGGACAACACAAGGCCAAGCAGTATCTTCCATCAAAGCCAATCAAATGGGGCCTGAAAGTATGGATGCGCTGTGACAGTTTGTCTGTTTCTGTCACCAGTTTGAGTTTCACCAAGGGAAGGAAGATACAGACCAATTGAATGAGAGCATGAAAGATCTTGGCTATTGAGCTGTGCAAAAGCTTACTAAGCCATTGAGAGGAAAATTTTATCATGTATATTTTGCCAACCTTTTTACATCCATTCAACTGGTACCAAGTTTATTGAGACATGGTATATATACCTGTGGAACCATGAGAAAAAACCCTAAAGGCTTCCCAGAGGAATTTAAATATCCACCATATATGGAGCAAGGAGACCATTTAATCAGACAGTCACACTCTGGAAGGACAAGAAACCAGTCGTAGTTCTATTCACAGCAGCAGACCCAACCATCATTGATATTGCCAACCAGAAAGATGGGACAGTGCGACTGGTAAACTGTCCAAGGGCAGTCACGAATTACCAACAGTACTACCAAGGGGTTGACATAATGTGACCGACTCAGGGCCAAATATCCGGTTGGACAATCATCAAAGAAATGGTGGCGATATTATGTTTCACTTCATTATAAATATATACATAATCAATGGTTTTATAACAATGGTGGAGAGTCATCCTGACAGTCAGGAAAGAAGAAAGTGATTCAGACATATTTTCAAATTAATTTGGTGAAGAAACTCATAGGAAGTTTCAAGTATTTAAAGTGCAGTAAGGTTGCCATGCATCAAAAATTTGTAGGCCAGTGACACGGGTCACTGAGCATGGAGTAAAGAGATGCAAAGAAACCAAATTTGGCTGTGTCATTTGCAATGTCCATCTGTGCAGCATAGAATGTCACAGCCTGTTTCATCAAAGCATGTTCATTGTAGAGGAGTAGCTGTGATGTGCTCTGAAACAACTGTAGATAGTTCTTTCTTACTGTCATGTTTGTTTGTTTTTTTCCTCAACACAAAAGTCTATGAACAAGTGATTTGCTAAACAGTTAATATCTATATTTCAGATCAGCTCTTCAATGAAATGAAACATCATTAGGTAAGATTTTTTTTTCATATACACACATATACTAGATAGATTTACATATCCTTAACCACATCACTAATGACAAACAACAAGAAGTCACTCTGAAATATTTTTTTAATAACCTTTAATAACCCCATGTATGGAAAGCAGGCCAAGTGAATGAATAACTTGATAAAATATGTTTTTGTGAAGGCGACTGAATTGCACTTGAAAAATCCAGAATTAGTAACACGTAAAATACGAATATTTTCAAGCTCCAAAAGATATAATAACCTCAAAACTTTGATGATTATTTTCATTGTTGCAGAAAAAACAGTACCTTAGTTTATCATCGATGACAAAATGAATTATTAAAGTCCATCCTTGCATGAAATAGAGTCCTATTTCCAATTGAATCATACTACGGCCAAGAGTAAAATGGTGGCATGCATGCCATGTGGGTGCATCTATTTTCAGAAAAAGGGATTTTCTTAATATGACCACACACGTTTTTAATTTGGTTACAAAAAATTATTGATAATTATAGGTTGTAATAATTACTATGTACTTGTAATATTAATTTCTATTGGTTAGATATGATTTGCTTGGCTATTTTATGTTATTATCACAAAAAGAGTGATATAAGAAAACAACCTTGACCACATATAGCACGCTGATTTATTCAACGTTGCATTGTCTAGTATATTTCGGACTATTATTTTTTTTAATAGCTAAATATTTAATAACAGAATGTTTATATTGTGTTTCTTATGAATTTTATATATTCCTAAATGTATGTGCCAAATGAAACAGAATTACAGCCTGTCTAATGAACAGGTACTGCCTAGGTACCGCGATGACCGCCATTATTATGTTTCACCCCTTGTCAGGTTCACTTGTGACTTCTGATATTACAAAGAATATAATGCAAGCACAGCAGTGAAAAGTTTTAGTTAAATATTTTCAAAAATACTTTCACCAAGTATGTTGATTAAATGCATATTGGTATTTACATACTGATGTTTTAAGTTTCAAAGCACAAGTTGCTATGTTTAAAACAAAGCAACTTGTGCATTGGTAGTTGTTTTTATCACGAAATGATGACAAATAATAACTTGCAGAAATCCGACATTGATAACAAATGCTAACTTGCGGTGGAAATGATTAGGTTATTTTGAGGCTATTCCAGCAATGTAAGAATATAATTTCTTGAAGATGATGTTGCCTTACAGTTTATGTGGTTTTTTATGGGGAGCAGGAGTATGATGTTGTGAATGTCATATGGGAGGCACAGGTAAGAGGATTAGATTTTCATATGGGAAGCAAAGGTTTAAAATAAAAGTAATTTATACAGAAGTGCAAAGAACATCATTAGCAAAAGCTTTTGCTGTTTATTGACAATTATTCTCAAAGTGATTATTAAATGAGTATTCAGTCACATAAGCCCCCTATGTCTTCTCACTGCTGATGTCTATTAACTTTTAAGACCCCACTGTGCGTGAGCTATTGAGGGAAATATGTATATGTGTATATGTAAAAGAAACATTTTGGCGGGGGGGGGGTGCTGGATTCAGAAGGCAGTGGAAATTAATTGCTAAGATTAATGTGACTGGAAAAAATATTCACAGAAAATGAATGCCTTGTCATAAGATAATGCAGTAACACAAAACTAAACCAATAGCATAGTTAATAATATAATTTTTGGGGTGATCAAAATATGAATAACCTCTTACAATTGACAGAGAAGGAAAAAAACAGTAGCCAAATAGATTATATCATAAAATTTTAATAGTCAGCTGGGAAAAATAATATTCAATGGCTAACAATAGGAACACAAAAAAATGAATGGTGTAGAATATAAATGTTTAAAAATACATTTTCTACTTTTAGTCCCAATTATCTCAACAACTACCATGTGCATTTGATGAATTCATCTATGACATTTTTAAGTGAGGACCACTCCATATATTACAAAATGAGGACTCTCTTATTGTCTAATATTTTAAACAATGTATTCAACTTATACTTACTAGAACTAATAATGTGGCAATTATTCTTGTTTTGGCAAACATTTTCTTCAACTGATTCAGTGGTCCCATCAGGAAACATGTACTGAAAGAAAACAAAATATTTTTGTTTTTAAATTATGCAACTTACAACTAGAGTCTGCAGCAAAGCAGCATTATCCCAATGGTTTACGCAATTATCACTAACCTGTCCCCTATATTACACATACTGCATGTATGTCCTCATTTCCCAAGTTCTGCCCAATGTAATAAATCAAAATTCTAAAACTACCATGCACATCTGCAGACTATCCCAAATGCTACTGTCAAATTAAACATTTTATCTTTAACTTGGTATATGATGTATCATTACATAAGCACATATGGACAGACAATATACATAATCAAAACCAGTGTTATTTTATGCAGTGTGGTGAAATCATCAATATCTTCTTTCCATAATAAATAAATATATATCGTGCTCCTATGTATCAAACTCACTGGCATCTTCCAAAACAATCCTAATTTTATAACTGCTTTATTACCAAATTCACTGGCATCTTCCTAACAGGGATCATACTACCAGACGAAGGTGCGAAGAAGTTGCTGACAACAAATGCAAACTTCACCTTTCTATTAGGAATGTGAAAACTACCTCACCCTATGGTTTTCTTTTTATATAAATGGCAATAGTTTATGCCTCTTGAAATGTTTACTCTGCAACCCAAGTAACTCAGTGTGGTAAACCCCGGGCAAATGTATTTTACGCTTGTGTTGATATCGACTATGCCAAGAAAACAAACTTTTGCAGATTCACAGAGATTTTTTTGTTTTAATAGCTGATTGACCATTAACCCTTTTATTATTTGATGATGTAAAACATACCAATTTGTGATTTGAAACTAACTTGAAACAGCAATATATAAACAATCTGTGCTTAAGAACAGAATTGGTAACGGCACTTTCTAAATATATCTACCTAAGCTTGTAACTGCCTTGCTTGCATTATTTTCTTTGTAAAAATCAGTTTTAAACAATAATTAAACATGTCAAGAAATAATAATGGTGGACATCACTGAGTCTAGGAAGTACCTCATCATTAAATTGTCTGTTGTCCTAATTCACTGAGCACACAAATTAACAAAAATATACAATTTACAGAAAGCCAAACCTAAATGTTATAGAAGATTTACCCTAAAATAACATTTTTTAAAGATCAGAAATGTATTCGACAATCCAATGTTGTGGAATTTGAAAGCACTATAAGGCAAAGTTGTTTTCTTACAGGATTCAGTTCTTGTAAACCTACACAAAATAACAGCAAAGTATATAATATCTCAACAATGCACAACATTATTATGGGTAAGCAGACAAATATTAAAAGCATAAATATGCACACCTATGTATGGATTGTTGAATGGAAGCTACAAAGTGTGAGGAGAAATGTTAAGAAAATCTTTTTCTAAGAGCAGATGCAACCATATAGCATGCATGGCTTCTTGTTTGTTATTTGCTGTGTGCCTATTCAGTTTGAAAGAAGATCTAGTTCATTCATATATTAACATTCATGCTTCAGTTCATCACTGATGAACAGCTAGTCATTTTATTTTCTTCAGAAACAATGAAATTAAACGTCCAAGTTTTTATGTTAATACACAGTCAGTCCCTTACTTGAGGTTTATGTGCCCTTGGTGTATTTTCAGCCATATGCCTTCATGTAAGCACAACAGAAACAATATACTTCAATTAACTGCAATTTATATGAGTACCTAGATGATATCATTGCAATTGAAAATAGGTATACATAGTTAATCAATTGCCATTAGAACAGACAATTTAATTTTTACTTTTTTCAATACTTTACCAAAATCTGAAGTCCAAAAGATTCACATTTAACTATGAATCAACTCCCAAAATATGCACATGTAAAGTTCAGGTTACTCATCATTGGTCACTGCAGTTTGAATGGATGAACACTATAGTGTGAAGTCACCTGTGCATGTGCTCTTATATACATTAATAGGGTTTTTTTTCAAACTGGTTGAGAAATGTTTTAAAATGCATTTTCTAGTGAAGTTTTAGAAAGCAAAAAAAACAAAATTAAAAAATAAATATATTATAATACATTTTCTAGTGAAGTTTTAGAATGCAAAAACAAAATTAAAAAAATAAATATAGTATGTGGCAGATGATTAAATATTTGTACCTATTTGTAATTACAATACTGTAATCTTGGTAGTCCTATCAATTCATTTCAATATATAGTTTCTGTTGTGCTCTTCTGAAGTCATGTGGTCAAAATACATTGCATAATATCTCTCCATTCAAACATAACACAGAATGTGCCAGTGGCCTAGTGGTTAGAGCATCCACCTCGGATGCGGGAGGTCATGGGTTCGATCCCAGGCTGAGTCATACCAAAGACTTACAAAAATGGTACAAACAGCTGCCTCGCTTGGCGCTCAGCATTAAGAGATTAGTGTTAGGACTGGTTGGCCTGGTGTCAGGATAATGTGACTGGGTGGGACATCATGCTACATGTCTGCGGCATGATGTCCCAGTGGTAGACATCACTATAAACTGCCACACTGCAGACGTCGTAGTGATATGACTGAAAAATTGTTAAAGCTATGTTAAAAATCCAAATCACACACACACACACACATAATACACTTTCAGGTATGAATAAGCTGGTATATTTATAGATGGATGGATGGGCTGGAAGAACCAGAATAGTGACGGCATGACCTGCAGTATGGCAGTGAAGCCACTGAATTAAATTCAACTGACGGTGTATCTGTTACATGACTGGAATTGAAGGATAGGAATTCCAGATTCTAGAGAAGGTCAAGGAATAGTGATGTGAATTCCGAACTCTAAATAAGGTCAGTATACACCATGTTGTGTTTACAAGGACATATGATTGTGTGAACTATACTTATTTTTCTTTGTGTCATATGGATGTGTGAACCATACTTATTTTCTTTGTATCATATGGCTGTGTGAACCATACTTATTTTTTTTTCCTGTGAATTGTACTCTTTCATTACATATACTGTGGATGTATGAACCATATTCATATTTTTTTATACATGAATCTATTTTTTTTTTATAACATGCTCAGTATGGTAGTCTTATATCATATGTAGTGGGTGGGTTTGTGAATCTACTTGCGTATGTATTATCGTGAACATTTATTTTTCATTTCATAAACTTCCATTTGCTCACACTGTGTTGTGTTATCACTCAGTCCAAAAAACTATTTGGTTCAATCCTGTTACACACACATATGTATTGGGTTTCTCACTTTGCTCACACTTGTTCCTGTTCAGCTCTCACTTCTCCCTATTCTGTCCAAAAAAGTAGAAATCACTTCTCCCAAAAATTCAAGACTAGCTTGATCCCTGTCATGATTCTATAAATGTATTATGTATTACATTCACCGGCATCTTCCAAAACAATCATAATTTTATAACTGTGTCATGTATTACATTCACTGGCATCTTCTAAAACAATCATAATTTTATAACTGTATGCTTGTTTACATTTGCCTGAAGATAAAGCAATCTGTTCTGTATCTTCAAATGATGATGTCCAACAGGAGAACGCTGCAACAAGATACGATTTGCACTCAACTTATATATTCTTTGGTTTTTGTAGGGTTTTACTAAATTTAATCTCTCTTAGTATGTAGGGTAAAAAAAGACATCCACATGAAATTATGTTCCTGTCTATGACTTTCATAAACTTCAACACAATATTTTGATGTTGATGACAAAGTCTGTACAATACCAGTATTGCTTTCTCTCCATATGTACTGATACAAATAAAAATTATAACTGATAAAATCTTAGTGTATTATCACGATAGTACTCATTCCCCTTGTTAACATTCTGGACCTATATCTGAGCCCATTATATTCTCATGTAAGCTATTTGTGTTTATATGCAAGAAACAGAGACAAAATGACAGGTAACAGACTTACTAACCTGATGAGGGAAAGAACATTTCCAATTGTGTAGAAGATTGCAAAAAGGGTGAGTCCATTCTTCATAAACAGCAGAATTGTACCCTGAAAGTGAAGAACAAAAGGCCCAAGTAGGTCTGAGATTGTTTAACTGACTAACATCTGCCAAACAAGCAGATGGCCAAGAAATCTGGGTTAGCACGATACTTTTTGAAGAAATTTCTTGTAATGCTGTTGATTACATAAGCTATGAAAACTAAATTTTCAAGGTTTCTTAGATTCTGTATCTTCATATATTTGATTGTACATAAGCATTATTTGTCCAAGACTAAAGGCCTCTTTGTCAGGATCAATTCTGTGCATGTTAGCAAATTCTGCTTACTGGCTTTTTTGTGATAAAGTTTGTGATGGTGGCTATCTGGTATATTTGAAGACAGACTGGCATCATTTGTATGAATCTAAAATGCTCTCAAGCAAGGGCATATTCCATCAAATTTGGTCAAATCTGTTAAAGGTTTTTTTTTTAATTACGGTTGCTCTACTTTTAATATGAACAGCCATATTTTGATGGCAGCCCTATCAAATCCAGACAAATTATGTAATATGACAAAGTCATTTAAATTGATTTACAGTTTAGAAACAGCAGCAACATCTGATGGCAAACTGGCACCAACAATAAAAATCTGAAAGCCCATAATATCAGAATATAATTTGCCAACTTTGGTCAAATTCTACTGTGCAGTTTCTTAGAAATTATTTTGTTTAAATTTATTTTAAATAACAGCAGCCATAATTGATAGTGGATCAGAATCATGAAAGTCCATTATACCCAAATGCTTTCACTCAAATTTGGTAAAAATCTGTTAAATGGCTTTTGAAATGTTGTTTGATGTTTTTCACAACCTTTGGTGTATTGAATCTCTTTTTTGTGGGTTTTGGTGTCTATTTCCTCAGATGAGTATTACTGGGCCATTATCAAATTTTTTAGGTATATGCCAGGCCAAGAAATGGACTTGAATTTACTGACAGTTGCAGTTCTTTTGATGTTCTTAAGACTTCTGACTTCACAAAATCGACTGTAGTAGTCTACCACAATAATGTAGTCTTGCTTGTTCCATGTAAATCAATTAGTCATAATGACTTGTCATATGCATTCTGGTCTTTAGTGTTCATCTATATTCTAGGCATGTTGGACAGTTAATAAATAATGATGTAATTTCTGATATCATCCAAGGCCAGAATATCACGTTGCCTGTACATCTGACCATTTTTCAACACCCATAATAGAGACCTACATTGATACTTTTCAATATACCAGACCTATTTTTGCTTAGTCAAGAACAATATCATTTATCTGGGTCAGGGTCAGCTCATCAAAAGCTGATTCTAGAATTTTAGTATCGAAGAGTTGCATTCTTTTCTGGACACAGGCAATCCGTCTTTCATGGCAGTGTTAGAATCAAGAACTGGGTGTCAGAATTGGTGGCTTCTTGAATTTCTGTAATTTTGCAATCACCAATGGAAATGTTAGATACAGATATGTAACCATGTGGACATGTAGGTCTTCACCTTCTCTAATGTGCTCAAAAGTGTCTGGTATGTATGAGTGATTTGGATTTTTAACGAAGCTTTAACAATTTTTCAGTCATATCGGTATGATGTCTGCACTGCAGCAGTTTACAGCGATGTCTAGCACTGGAGCATCATAGAACAGACATGCGGCATCATGTCCCACTCAGTCACATTATCCTGACACCAGGCCTACCAGCCCTAACACTAACCTCTTAGAGCTGAGTGCCTAGCAAGGCACCTGTTATTACCATTTTTATAAGTCTTTGGTATGACTCAGCTGGTGTTTGAACCCATGACCTCCCACATCCAAGGCAGACACTCTAACCACAACAAAACCTTGAACCTTCTACCATAAACAAACTGATGGAAAATGTTTGCAACCAAAGAGAATTATTAGCAATTTCTTCTAAATTTATGCCTAATTGACCTCAGCTGGCATTAGCAATTTCAACACACGTGACTGGTGTGCCCTTTTGCAACAGCACAAGTTCCTAAACCAAATTTAGAAGCACCATCTTAAAGTTTACGATCTTTGATCAAGTCACAGTATGCCAAGACTGGTGCCTGAGTGAAAGTTTCTTTAATCCTTAGGAAGGTTTTATCATGCTCAACCACCCAAACAAACTCAATGTCCTGTTTTAGAGTCTGACATAATAGCCGAGTAAGATGTTAACATAATGGTGGGTAATATTTGACAGACCCTTCACAAACCCAGAAAAAATAGTTTATCATGCTGAAAAATGTTTCAACTTCGATGAGGTTACAAGACAGCTTCATCTGACTGATTGCAGCAAGTTTTTCAGGGTTTAGTTTCAGACTGTTCACATTAATAATATACCATAAGTGTGGAATCGAGTCTCACCAACAATGAGTTTCTCAGAATTCAATATTACATCATTATTAGATCCAAATACAAGATCACTGATATCAAAACTAACTCTGTGAAGATCTTTAAAGGTTTCATCAATATTTCTCTGAAACTCATCTGAATCGATTTTATTTCAAAATAATTTAAAATTACACAATATACACACCGATATAATATCATCTGCTATAAAGAGACATCTGAAAATAAACTGCAACAAAAATTGAGAGTGATGAGGGACAGAAGGAAAGCAACAATAAGGCGGTGTGTTAAATATTCCCCAAAATACTCATTTTTACTGTGTCACAATTTCCACAACCACTGGGTCCATCATATGCTGGTCTTTCCTTCAAAGCACAGCCAATGGTGCCAGAACCGAGTACCCTAAACCATTTATAGCTTGCATTGGTTCTATCCCTATGCTGCAGGTAGGTGTCATCATTCCTTCTTCGAGTGGACCTCAAAGCTTTTTAACTGTTCCTGTGTGTACTTATATCAGCACAGCCTGAATCACTTTGTCCTGGGTGAGTCTGTCATTTTCATCTACCAGCCTTTCCCTAACTTCAGCTAAACTAATACAATCACACACCATTTCCTTGGGGTTGCTGTATGCAGTCTTTAATCTTGTAAGTTTGGTAATAAACTGTTTAATCTTCCATATTCTTCATACTCCATCACTAAATTTTAACCGTGGTAAATATTGTGTACAGCTTTTGTTGTACATACAAAGATAGGTATAATAATCTTCCAAGTCAGTAGCATCATCTCCACTAACCGTCTGTGTTGTACACATCTCTGCCCTTTTTGCCTATAGAGACCACATTTTTAAACTGGAATTCCATACCACCTTATAAAAAGTCAACTGAATCATGCCAAGCTTCAAACAGCTTCTTAGTCAACATCTACAGAAATAATTATTGGTATGATTTTGTTTAATTCAGTAATACTACTTTTTAAAACATTGCTATCATGTGCTCACCTCTAATATTTTACACACATTCGCTACTATTATTTGTATGAATCATGTATCTACTCATCCTTGAAGCCTTGTACATATTTTATTGTAGCAGTACATCAACCGTCTAGTTTTAAACAGCATTTGTTGTCTAAAGACACTTTATCTTGTAAAAATTGTGCATTATATATATATATATATATATATATCTATATCATCTATCTATATATATATATATATATACATATATATATATATATATATATATATATATATATATATATATATATATATATATATATATATAAAATTGTCCAAGACCTCATGGAAAATTGGTCAGTCAACAAAATGAACTTCTTCTTTAAATAAAGTCGTTATTGTTATTATTATTATTATTATTATTATTATTATTATTATTATTCCTTCAGTTTCTCCTTCAGCAGTATTGAGAAGATTATGGCCATGAGCATCTGAATGCATTGCCATACTTCTGGTAGAATTAAGGTGTCCCAGTCCTCTGGGCACTGGAATACCTTTGAGCACATTCTACCTTTCTTAGCAGTAACTATTTTGTCTGGGTTTGATAGAGACACAGATCAAATAGTTACGGACATCTAGAAAGAGAGAGAGAGACACACACACACACACGCTTTAATCTTGGAAGTGAACACAGGGTTGACATGCAGCTGTAAGGGTGCAAGCACTGACTGTCAAACACCATCAGTATACAAAACATATTAATGGATAATACTATGCTTGAAAAGAAACCTTTACAACAACCAATCTATCACATTATTGTCAACTGACTCAAACCATTAAAAAATGAAGCAATGATAAATAACTGTCCAACTGAGTTTGATAACGAAGCATGACTGACTGCAGTATTATTAATACCAAGCCGCTAAAAAAGTTTGTTACAAATAAGACAAAGACATAATTTGACAACATTAGAGCAAAATCCTTACCAGCACTGACAGAACAACTCCAAGTCCAAAACAGATAATAAAACCCTTGATTCTTGTTGCCCAGCTGAGAGTAGTGGCATCTGATAGCTGAAACGAATAAATCAGAGTTGATATAAGACAAGTAAGGTGATTCACAGGTTGCCAGCAAAACTTATTAGCACCACTATGCCAATTTATGTACCCCAATACAGTTTGTAAAATGATAATTTACTACCCAGTACTTTCTCATGATTAGCAAAATTGCAAATTTTCACTCAATGCTTTTGTGCACTACGCTGACTGTACCATGTATTCTTTGCTATTTATATGCATGACTATACAACAAACATCAGCAGCAGCCACATGGTCCAGCCAATAATTTCATCAGAATGAATATAATAAAATCAACAGTTAAAGTGGTATTTCTAGCTCTGTTTGACACAATTAAATTTTTCTTTTCTTGTTTGGCTAAATTGAAAATAGAGAGGCTAAAATGAAACTGAATAAAAATGTGGTCTGCAAAACATCATCAAGGAACGAACTTAACCTTCCTGATGAATTAAGACCCCGTTTGATCCGAAATTGAGGCAAAACACCTCAAAGTCTGCTTATCCCAAACAGAGCAGAAATGCTGTGCATCTCTCATGCACACAAATCATATTTAACATTTCTGAAAAAATCTTCACCACTGATGAAATATCCTGATACTGTACCATATATACTCGCTTATATGTCAGATCCAACTTCAAACTGCACATACCCAGATTTGCTGTCACATAATATGCCAGCAGATCTGGTCCTATGTTGTTTGTTAGGACTAACCAGCAGAACAAATAACAGAGAACCTGCCTGTTCATTATGCAATGGCAGATCAAGGTCTATGCTGTTTACAGTTGGACCTGACTTACATGGGAGTACATCTACATGTATAGATGGTACTTTAGATAAGAAACCTGAATGTTTATGCTCTTACACAATGACTGACATGTTGAACAATATGTAACATTGCTTTCTGTGTGCTCCTTTATATTCACAAATGTCAGGGTAGAACTGTGATTACAATCACTGCATGGAGCACACAGTATTTCCTTACATTTCCTCAAAATAATGCAAAACTGCAACGTATTCTAACATGGACTCATTTGTTCTACCCTGACAATTCAAATAAGAAAAAAGTATTTGTCTTGCACAATAGACACCTCTTCGGGCGGCATGTATCACCAATAATAATGATCTTTATGATACAACAGTGCAGCTTCATCACAGGAGGCATTTACTGGTATCCTGACAATGGATTCTAGAGGCATGTATCACCCACAGTAATGATATATACAATATATCAATGTAGCTTCATCACAGGATGTATTTACTGGTATCAAGCACCATGGATTCTAGAGGCATGTATCACCAACAGTAATGATATATACAACATATCAGTGTAGCTTCATCACAGGAAAGTGAAGCAAGGTACTCACATGACATCATTCAAGGTGAACCAAGTGCACTGCAATGGCCTCATTTTGGTGGATAATCCATTCATGCTGATGTGCCCTTAGACTGAAGGAACAGTTATAAGGCTGTCCATAATACTGTAATACATCAGTGCTCCTGTTTTACCGAAATATAGGGCACCCCACTCCTTAGTGCCCTCCCCTCTGCTCTCAATGCCCTCAAGTCTCTCCCCTTTGCCCTCCAAATGCCCTCTCCCTGCCAGATCAGTAAGTGACCTTAAAACTGTGTTATTTTTATGTATTCGACTTATTTTTCTGTTTATTTACTATAGAATAAACATCTGAATGTGTTTCTACTTCCAAAATGAAATTCCAAATTTCATCATCACTATCATGTTTTTGTCTAAAGAAAATGCCCTTTGTGGCAAAAGAGTACCCTTTCCTTCAATGAAAGTGTCCTTTAGCTAAACATGCCCCACTTCCCTCCCCCATATAAGAAATTCCTTGTTTAATCAATGAATACATTCATCTAAGAGCTGTTTATTATCACAAATATCATGATACACATAAGCCATTAATGTACCATCATAATACACATGTCCTGATATGAGACCATCATAATGCACAATTCCTGATATGATACCATCATAATACACAAGTCCTGATATGATACCATCATGATAAACATGTTCTGATGTGATACCATCATGATACACATATCCCATTATGATACCATCATGATATGCATGTCCCGATATACCATCAAGATACATGTCTGATGTAATACTATCATAATACACATATTCCATTATGATACCATCATGATACATATGCCCTTTTATGAGTCATTATAACACATGCCTGATATGATGCCATCATGATACACATGTCCTGATATGATACCACCATGATACACATATACTGTTGTGATACCATCATTATACACATGTTCTGGTATGATACAATATCATGATACATGTGTTCTGATATGACACAATATCACAATATGCATGTTCTGATATGATACAACATCATGATATACATGTTCTGATATGATACAATATCATGATACATGTTCTCATATGACACAATATCATGATATATGTTCTGATAAATGTGCATCATGATATATATGTTGTTAAATGTACATCATGATATATATCTTGCTAATTTCTGTTATCTATCTATGGTAAACTCAACTTTGTCACACAAAATATGACCAAAGAACCACTTCTCTCCAATCATTTGAATAAATGTGCAGGTTATATCAACTTCAAAACAAGCCAAAAGACACAATTTGAAAAAGAAAATAAACATGAACAAGAGTATCATGAATAACACATTATACAAATGATTTCTGTGTTTATTAATCCTATTGCTGTGTAGGTGCTAGTAGGACATTGTCGATTCAAAAGATCACTCAATAACCGAAACCTTTAGTCAAGGTATGGAATCTTACCATGCAGAAACCATTATTTTCTTATTAGACTTACCATGACCTTGAACTTTTAACCCAACGTCTACAGATCTTCTTCTACCTTATGTATAATCCATCCACAAAGTTTGGGCAAGGAATTATGCAAATAAACACTCATTTTTCTTTGACTCTGTGACCATGACCTTTTACCTTTTGACAACAAAAGATATATCTGGACAAGTGGATAATGATGATATCACATCAGGACATGAGGATAGTCCTCTTCCATACTGTCAAGCTGTCCACAAACTTTGGTCAAATTACATGATGTAAAACTAAATCTATTTTGAAAATAAAAACATTTATTTTCCTGTAGTCATAGTGAACTTCATCTCTTACCTTTAGACACAAAACCACTAAGCTTCTTTCCTAACCAAAGCATAAACCACTCACAAAATCTGGTGAAGGTACATGGTCAAGAACTTATATTTTTCTGCAGAAATCATTTTTCAGCTGCAAAAACCATTCACAAAGTTTGATCCAGATCTGTTATAAAGAACTCAAGTTATTGTGTGGAAATCATTTTGCTTCTCTCAGCCACAGTGACCTTGACATCAAATCTAAAATCAATAGATTCTGAAGTACAAGCTATCCAAACAGTTGTAGCTGGGTCTGCGATGTAATGTTTTTATGCAGAAATTATTTTCCTTGTTTAAACAAGTGAACTTAACCTTTGATTACAACTGATAGATTTGACAGATTACCAAAATACAAGAAGTGTGACATTTTAAATACACGATGGGACTGACACTCTACTGAGCAAAACAACAGTGTCGGAAATTTGAGATCAAGAAAACAATAAATTTTTCAAAAAATAAAAACTGTTACAATAACAATAATAATAACAAACTGTATATATGTATGTATGTATGTATTATTATTTAGCATATTTTTACAGCTCATTACAGTTTTGATTTTTTTTTTAAATTTATTTATCATTCTTTCGATGTTAAATTTCTGACACATCTGTCTCTGCCTCTCTCTGTCAATCAAAATTCTGCCGTGACAGCCAAACCTAACCACATTTCCATCCCAAGCATTAGTCAGTTCTATGTGATATACTCCCCGCTAGAAGGTTTCCAGCGCTCGTTCTTGCCTTAGGGTGATGCTGCTTTCCATGCATGCATCAGCAATTTAAAAATAAGGTCATTAATAGATGTATATATAGGTGTTCTGTTTTGACAGGGATTATTACTAAAAAGTGAGTGCTCTGAAGGCTTTAATGCCATGGGTCAGATTCTTACTGCCTAACAAACGGTGCTGTGTAGCATGTTTTGATGTCGACTAACATCATAACAAAAGTCAAATTTTCAGGAATATCTCACACAACTGGCAACCAATAATGACACTTTTCTACAAAGTAAAGTCATAATGTTTTAGTCAGAATTTACTTACTCTGATGTCTTTTCTCTATTCTCACAAAAGAAATGGACCTGTTTTCAAGTTTTGTCAGCCTACATTTCAGTTGGCTGGAAAGAGATGAAAGCTGGGTATGCTGAAATTGAGTTAAGATGAAATACTATTCTTTAACGAAATGAATAAAAATATATTATGCCTATTGGAATTGTAAGCAACATTTCATTTCGTTCAAGAAATATATTCCGGACATGAACCTACTTGAACATACTTCGGCATACCTCAACTACCGTTGCATTTCAACAAATTCAAATGTA